>OX411543.1:90521236-90832686 GCA_948146395.1 Fragum whitleyi | reverse complement strand
ATACAAACGACACAATTTTGTTTGAATTTCTTTATTCAAATGCAAAAAGTCTCTAAAGGTGAAAATTGGAAGAAAGCCCACTGTAAGTGCGGACGCCGTGACGGTGGCCCGTGTAATTTGTCATTTCATTAATACCGTTAAACATGAAAATGACAATCATTCCGATCAAAACGATTCAAATTCACTCGCTCTGTGCCCCAATCATTCATTCCAAACACCCTTTCAAACTATTCAAAACGCTTCTAATTTACTTAAAATGATAAGATCACTAGCTGCACTAAAATTATCATGAAATAGCTAGAAAAAATCGCGATTTCGCTGACAAAAATTGAAACTGTAGTGTCTGATTAGTTCTTGAAGAAAAAGGAAGCTGTAAATAGAACTTGTACGCATATTTTACTGAAGGGAGGTAATAAATATTACTAATTTTGTTCATCCTGAACAAAATATGCTATATTGGTCTACCCCCTTTAATTTCACTCAGAACTCACGTATCACACTCATTCAATTTGTTAAAAAATCATTCCAAAATCACTCATCATGCCAATTTTACGATGTTGTTAACTGTACCACATTCAAAGATATCTTTCGAAGAACGTTCATTTGACAAAGACTTTACCATTTATAAGGATGTAAAGCCGATTTAAAAAAAATGAAATATGGATCAAATCGGGGCCAGTTGGATATCGAGGTTAGAATGACTGTTACTGTGTTGTTGGGAAAGTGATTTTATCTCTAAATAGTTGTCTTGTGAATCATTGGCCACACCGAAGTAGAACCGCCGTATTTAGATGAGCGATAGAGGAACACTGTGGTCCTCTTTTTTCATACATCTACCATTTTGTTTATGTACGAGTTTTACTTTGTGAGAGGGAGACAACTTTAACAAAACAAGTATTCCAGAAATAGGCAGGTTATAACTCTTATTTCAAATTTCATATTTTCGGTAGGCTAATATTGTCCACGACATATGTTAGCTAAATTTACCTGACCGAAGGTTTGAGAATCCACGCAAGTATGTTCATTGGGTTAAGTCCTACAAAACTTGTTCAAAAAATCGAAATCCTTCCCTAACTCTGGTTGCAATGGCAACAAAAAAAGGGGAGGGGTGAAAAATCTTTAAAAAATCCTCTCCAGAAAACCAGAGGGCAGACAGCCTTCATATTTGCTGTGTAACATCTAGTGTGAGTGGACCTTTACCAAGTTTGTATAATGACTCAAGTCATATTTGGGCTGCGCCCGGACACATCCCGTTTTACATAGAACTTGAACAATGAGAGAAATACTAAAAAAAATCTCCGTCTCTAACACCAGAAAGCACACAGCTTTCATATTTGTATGTGTGTAGTATCATCTAGTGGACATTTACCAAGTTTGTTCATATCATGGCCGTAGGGGCATTTTTAGTCTCCGCCTAGGCACACCCTGTTTTACTTGAAACGAAGTGCAAACATCTTTAAAATTCTTCTTTTCTGAAACTAGAAGGCAGACAGCTATGGAGAATAATCTAGTGGATCTCTTCCAAGTTTGTTCATATCATGACCATTGGATCATGATAGGACTCTGCCAGGGCACATCCTGTTTAACATAGAGATAAAGATCAAAAGTATTCAGAAATATTTTTCTCTAAACCAGAAGGCAGATGTCGAGCGTGTATATCTGGTATGTAGCATCATCTAGTTGACCTTCAAATTTGGGTTCCGATTTGGCATATTGCATTATACATAAAACAAAAATAAAATCTATTTCTCTGAAACCAGATAGTAAATTGGCTTCGCAAATTTTACCTTTTTGATTTTTTTTTCATATGTTCGGATGATCATTTATTTGGGCTCAACCAATGTGCATACAATTTTACAAAGATACAAAGAAGCAAATATTGCATTGATAATCTGAAATCAACACAGGTCATTAAAAATGATCTAGTTTTATGCATGTGATGTCTAAGTGGTAAAGGAGACTTAGGTGAGCGATATAGGACCATCGTGACCCTCTTGGTTTTAATATAAGCGCTTAAAAAGAAAGAAGAAATGTGCAATTGGCTCTAATCTCGATCAAAAACACCCCAAATCTCTCGCTCGGCGCCCCATTCATTGGTTCCAAACACTCACCACTCAAAAACGCTCCACAAACGTCCAAGACAATTTGAAATCGTTCAAAACTATCAATATTTCTTTCAAATCAAATTATTTCACAATTTAATTGACAGGTGCTGATTTTCCAGCGTCCGATTAGTCCGCAAAGGTAGTTTTTATATAAAGAGGTGCAATAAAATATCGATGATACTGTTCAATTTCTACAAACGAAATAAGCGATATTGAATAACATGTACCTTTCCAATAGATTCATTCAAAACTCGCTCCACCCACTCATAATGCCCACCTTCGAAAAAGAGGGGATTAATTTGCTTCGCGCGTGTCGGTCGGTCGATCGGTCGTTTTCGAAAAAATATCCTATTTCTTCAGCGAAGTCTGATTTTTATTCTAAACATACGCCTACATTAAAAATAGTTGAAAGAGAATGATAGAAAATTAGTTTTACATTAGAAGATTTAGAAAATGTAAATAAAGTAGGTGTATCCAGGTATTTTTGGCCACTTTGCTTTACTTTCAACCACTGATATTTACTTTTACCAAGGAAAATACAAATACATTTATAATCATCCAAATCATCATGCATATCAGTCAAAGGATAATGCATTTTGGCAACAAACTAAAACTGTCAATGACATTATATAAAATAATAAATAATATAAGTGTCATTTGTTGAATTCTAGAAAAAATGTTGAAAGCGGCGTTAAACTCCATTCAATCAAATCAATCAATTGAATCTTCTAGAAAATTATTCAAATAACAAAAGACAGTTCAAAGTTAATGGGATGGCAGAGAAAGGTCATGTTATAGCAGATGATCATTAGAAAAGGAAAACTTGCTTGCAACAAGAGTCTTCTCACTTTCCAACAAAATATTCCGATTTTTCATAACGTACGCAATGAAAGAAATAAACGTTCACCATTTAAGCTTCTATGGTATTGTTAACTACCAAGTTTTATTCATTGACCCTTTCTGAATAGTTCTTGAAACTTTGGAAAGGAAAAATTGCCCGTATATCTATATTACACAATTTTCAAGAGGCCAACCGCCGTGATATAACTGAAAAATTGTTGAAAACGGCGTAAAACTCCATTCAATCAATCAATCAATCAATCAATTAATTTTTACAATTTTATAACCAAATGAAGTTAACCTCTATATAAGATAATTTTCTGTTCATTGCAATATGATTTCAATAAAGTTAAAATACCAAAGGTCACGAACCTTCAATGTAAATCAAAGCACTGAAAGTACTGGTGGTGAACGAATCTGTTGGCATTCTAAAGTGATATATTGAATTCGTTGAGAAAAGAGAAATTATAAATGTAAAAAATAATCAACGGAAAGTGTCTCGTCAAAATTCTTAATTCAAAGAAAGAGAAAGAGAGGAAAAGAAAGGTAGAGAGAGTGACAGACAGCGACAGACCGATAGACAGAGAGCGATAAGCCTAGAGAAAAGAAAACAGGCAACTATAGTGTCTAGACTAATGACTCTTTTCTTAACTAAAAAAATAGCAGTCAGAAAGGTAATTCAATTTCCACATGCGGAACCCATATTTTAGCAGATTAAACAGCAGTCTTTCTGCATTTTGACTTTTAAACGTTATCCGCTATGGCTCTGGTACGACCTGAATGGGCCCCCCCATCCTCCGAATTAAAAGACCGCTGTTTCGTAATGGTAATAACAGGGTTTTGGTCTCTTTCGGTAATATTCAGTCTCGTGAAAGAATAATTATCTGATGCCATTGCGTAAAAAATAATTGAAAAAAAAAAAAAAAAAAAAAAAAAAAAAATCGATGAAATCTATGTAGGAAGGTATTTTGTACAGCTAATGAATTGTCCGAATATAGTCGTTGTTTAAATTCTATTGCTCCTACCAAACGGCGGATAATCGTAAACCTAAGAAGGTAGAAAATGGCAGCTACGTACGGATGTATGCTCATTATAGTTCTGGTGCGAGAAATACCAATTTCCATGTTAAGGTAAAGGTGCTCCAGTCCACAGGCGATTGATTCACAATCCAAGTTTCGGGGTTTTTTTGTAATATTTTACATACTTCCGGTAAAACAAATAGATGAATGATTGTATTGAGGAAATTCTAGAGCCATCCGAGGGATAGAAGCGCTACTATACAGTTGTAGTTACGATGTCAAGTACTTTGAAAAAAAAAATCAATTCGATGTTAAAATTTGAAATTAGGTTTATCGTGTTGGGATATTTGTTCATTTGATTCTTTTATTTATTTATCTATTTACGACATTCATATACATGTATTAACAGTAAATCGTACCGAGATTGCTATATCCCCTGTTTTCCGGCCTTGTTTGAAACGAAAAAAAACCCAAAACAGGGAATGGGATTTGGGTAATATGATACAAAAATACCCGTAACCGAAGATATTTACATTACACAAGTATGCAACAAGCTTTAAGATAAAATGGGATTTAAGGAAGAGGTGTATATTTGGTAGTTGAGAACATAAGTTGTCTGGCAATGGGTTAAATTTTACTTCATATCAAGGTTGGTCACGGTCAAGTGGTGCGTGTTTATGTTTTAATGATAATTTGGACTAAATATACCGTATTTCACCTTTTAGACGCGCCCTCCCTAATAAACGCGCTCCCCCATAAATACGATACCCAGGCCCTTGACTATACGATCAACAACATCCAACCGTCCACGGGCCGTGGTGAAAAATACGGTCTCGAATTTAATTTCAATAGCTGCTACTCCACGGCGTAATGTTCAATAGATTGTGGGTTAACTATCTTAAATTCCTATCAGGATAAGGCTGGTTGCGTCATTAAAAGATCGTTCAACATCTGAAAAACTAGCGCGTCCTAAATCGCGCAGTCTTCCGGAAGTGCGAAAGGTCAAAATTTAACACAAAATTAAAACTATTTCTCGTTGTTCTTCATAAGTCACATGCGAACAAAATCCCCTTTCGTTGTTACGAAAATATTTCTGAAATCAATTATCCGAGTCAAATGATTAAATCCTTGTCACAATTCATACTGTTAAAATAGGAAAACCCCCGTAAAATCTCGCGTGTGACTTATTTCAAAAGCGACGTCGCCGCTTGCAAGAATCTGGGGACTTCAAAGGGTGCCGACACGCGGTGACCCAGCTAGCTCCAGACGTGTTGTGTTTTCACTACGAAACACTTTCATTTCATGTACTGGGTGCATTTACACATCACGAAATTTTAGGATTTAATACAGGATTATTTATTTCATACGTGAATAGGTAATAATTTATTAGACCGCTTTGTCCATCGGTAGCGGAACATTGAATATTGCATCGTCTGGAACTTCCTACCTTGTACAAATAATAACAATAATTATAATAATCTCGGCTTCTGCTAACACATTTTGAAAGCTGCAATTAATGGTCGAGGATGACCGTATTTCGATAGATGACTTTAAATGACATAATTACAACTCATTAGCTAACATTTTATTTTATTTTTTAAATCTATAGCCTTAATAGATAAATAGAAAAGCGTATTGGGTGGCGTACGTATTTCAATCGATAATTACAAACATGTTAACAGTTTGCTTCTCTTAGGTACCAAAATAAGTATTTTTTTTTTTATTAAGTAAAAGAGTCTGAAATAATAGCGCCCCCACGACGTTTTGCTCGGGCGCGTTTAATAGGAGAAATACGGCAGGAACATTCCATTCGTTTGTAAACTTGACCTTTCGTAACTTATAAGCAAAGTATTCATTCATAAGAAGGCAGGTAAAATCGTAGTAGGTCATCACGTGTGGTATGGCCAATCAGGGGTGTGTAGAAGTTCACGAGTTCTATAAACACACATTTCCGGCAAATTACTGCAAGTTGCAATAGCGAAGGTTTAAATCAAAAACATAGTATCTGTCTATACAGTGTACAGACACAAACTTTGTTTTTGCTCTCAAGTCTCGACAATCTTACGCCGATCAAAAATTCGCTCGTATAGACATTCCAAGATATTCACCAAATTCCGTTCACCAAAAATCACGAAAGGGATAAACTTTTATCAAAGAGAGGTAATATGTTTTTCGTTATTTTTGATTATTTGAGTTAAGGTTTCCAATGGTGTCTGGTAGCCTTAAAGGAGTTTGAAGATACATATGTAGCAAATTTCCGTGTAGCTCGTTATATTCGTCACCCCGTCACTCGAACTAGGATAACCCAGGAACTCTGTCAAAAAAAGAAAATGACACAAAGGACAAAAGGGGACCATCTCGACTGTGCGTAAAGTGTAAACCTTAGTGGGACTGCGCAGACAAACTAGGCCAAAGACTTAAGCAATTGGTCGATTCATTAAATTGAGAATGATTATTCTTATTCCCCGGGAAGTTGACTATTACTGAATCGAATCTCTTTTTCAAATATTCATTCTACGGGGTCCCCAGATGATCCTTTTGCTTGAAGGATCACCGTGATAGAACTTAAAAATGAAAAAAGGTCGAATGTAATAGAGGTCAACCAGATTGGATACTTTCAGAATCAACATAAAGTGAGATGGAATTAACCTTCTTGATTTAGACATTCTAAAAATATCGAAATGTTTTTGCTATGGTCAGCCTACACAGCTCAAGCAGTTTAACCAGCCATGTGTTTAGGATGACAAAACGGTGCAAACAGTTTGCCAATTAAACCCTGCTTTGCACGATCACTTGCGTGCAAAGCGGGGTATAACTGGCAAACTGTTGGTACCGTTTGGTCATCCAGAACGCAGGACTGGGTCGACATTTTTCCCACATCCCAGATGGACCCTCTTCACGAGATCTGATAGATCGCGTTTGTTACTTACTAAATACAGAAACCAATCGCTGTATTTCCTTGAAGCCGTTAAACGTGTGTTGGATTACAGTTTACGAGAAACAGTCACGAAAGATGAACTCATTTAGCCCTCATCTGGAGAAAAATGTTAAGTAAATCGGTAAAAGATGTTCTAAACGAATGTGTTCATATGTTCAACCACAGCAACCAGGTTTTACATAGCTCAGAGCTCAATTCTTACGCAATTTCCGAAGTAAATTTTGTGAATAACTTCCAAACTCTTCTATATAGATGAACTTTACTTAGGGGATTTAACAACAACAACAAAAACAAAATCAAAAACAAAAAAAAAAAAAAAAAGAAAAAAAAACAACAGAGGGTAAACATTTCATTATCTTTAAGACTTCTGAATCAGTTGATTTTTCTGGTGCCTTTCTTTGATCTAAAACTGCCCTTTCTCTGTTATATAAGGCCGCGAGGCATGCAGGATGGTATTCAAATTCCTGAGCGACAACATCACCTGCACTTAGCTTTGCAATAAGCTTTTTATCTTGTAGAACCTCTGCACATTCCTTTAGCCTTGCATTTAACCTCATTGTCATTGCATGTCTGCTCTCGGTATGAGAAGATGATCCTTCACAGAGGAAGCAATCTATCTTTGATGTAGACTGGCATGCATCTGACTTGGCTGAACTTCTAGTAAACTTTTCATGTGTGTTACTGCCTGAAGTTTCTGACTCTTGTGAGGTTCGTGTTTTCTTCTGTGCACGCTGAAGTTTAGTGGTGTTGAATTTCAGATAACATGAACTATGATATCTAGCATTATGGCTTATCAGAGTACTTTCAATACCATCACCTTCGTCAATGCGGCGTATGTCAATAGGTATTGGCATTTCATTAATCATATGAAACTGCGGAATGTTATTTGCCAGTGTAGTAAGACCACTACCTTTTTGTGTCTTTTTATTTTCGGGCAAAATTAATGATTCTGAAGTGTCTATCTGACATAAGAAACATTTTGACCAATCAGTTTTCCGTTCCTCTGCTGGAGAAACGGAAAGTCGAATTCTTTTCGACATTGTACAATGAAATTAATCACAAACAAAAGTAGATTGTAAGCAAATGATCAAAAGCAATAAGCACAAAATGTAAATATGCAAGCTAACAATGAGAAATACTATTCTGAAAAATTGTGTCAAAGGTCTATTATAGTTTGGAGGCCGATGGATTATCCTTTTACTACCTTCAAAATAAACTTGAACACTTTGATGTATGGGATACGACTAGGTTCGCTGATGTTACTCCTACGCCTAGCCCGACCGTTCATCCAATGACATTTAACTCCCGTGCGATCTGTACACCATCCGGAAGACTAAAGCCCCGTCTTCCTTGGCTCGGCTTTCCCGCGTTGGCACATTCCGTCTATTCGGATACGACTCCTTAATCTATTTGGGGCGGACTAAAGAGTATTTGGGAGACTTCAAAAATCATGAAGTTGTCACTGAACCCCATGTCGAGTTGCACGACAATGAACTAAACCAGTGTGCCCTGGTAGTGTTAATAGTTCATTTTGTTGATTTATTTCGAATATATTGTTTATGTAGTAAACCCTTAACTTTTAAACAAGAATTATTCACACCTAAAAAAACTATACATGTAATTCAAGAATAAAGAATACGAGTATTATGACATGATTAAAGCAAGGTTTAAGTATCTCAACAATTTGCAATTTCAAGATGCAAACCTGTTTAAAATGGGAAACATCATTTGTATATATGGTGGCCATCTTTAAATATGGCAGCAATCTTTTAATAATCATGATGGGTAACTATGCAAATGCAGAATTACATGTTCACATGATTGAATGAAACCAGTAAATAACAAACACCTAGCTACAAGCAAACGTTGGACACCCTGGATGTGTTCAGATCTCTATAATATGTAAAAATGAAAAACGGCAGCCATTTTGAATTTTGGCGGCCATCTTGAAAATGAATTATATGGAACTAAATGTTCACATATTGAATGGAACCAGTAAATGACAAACACCTAGCTACAAGCAAACTTTGGACACCCTGGATGTGTTCAGATCTCTATAATATGTAAATATGAGGGAAAAAACGGCAGCCATTTTGAATTTTGGCGGCCATCTTAAAAGTGGCCAATTTTAGGTGGCTGATTATCAGTTTTGATTTGTTTCAGTATCAAGAATATATGGTGAAAATTTCATGCTTGTATCATCATCTGAACTATTTCCTCAGTTTTTTGCACTTAGCAAATCCACTAATAAGAGGACCATCCGGCCTGAAACACTCTTATGAATAAATAGATTGCAAAGAAATTATAAAATACATTCTTAAAAAAATATACCGAAAAACAAAAATAACGCATCACCTTTCAATGAAAAATAATTCTGCATCAAAGTCTACCGATTTGTTGATATTTATTTTGGCCGGCTATTACGTAGTTTCAAGTTGTGGTTCCATAGGTAACTCTTCAATGCGTAGTCTACGGTGTCATCCCTTATATATATTCTCTCTCTCTCTCTCTCTCTCTCTCTCTCTCTCTCTCTCTCTCTCTCTCTCTCTCTCTCTCTCTCTCTCTCTCTCTCTCTCTCTCTCTCTCTCTCTCTCTCTCTCTCTCTCTCTCTCTCTCTCTCTCTCTCTCTCTCTCTCTCTCTCTCTCTCTCTCTCTCTCTCTCTCTCTCTCTCTCTCTCTCTCTCTCTCTCTCTCTCTCTCTCTCTCTCTCTCTCTATATATATATATATATATATATATATATATATATATATATATGTATATATATATATACTGTACATTTCAATAAAAACAGCCTCATTCAACCTGAAGTTGCAATATGATACAAACGACACAATTTTGTTTGAATTTCTTTATTCAAATGCAAAAAGTCTCTAAAGGTGAAAATTGGAAGAAAGCCCACTGTAAGTGCGGACGCCGTGACGGTGGCCCGTGTAATTTGTCATTTCATTAATACCGTTAAACATGAAAATGACAATCATTCCGATCAAAACGATTCAAATTCACTCGCTCTGTGCCCCAATCATTCATTCCAAACACCCTTTCAAACTATTCAAAACGCTTCTAATTTACTTAAAATGATAAGATCACTAGCTGCACTAAAATTATCATGAAATAGCTAGAAAAAATCGCGATTTCGCTGACAAAAATTGAAACTGTAGTGTCTGATTAGTTCTTGAAGAAAAAGGAAGCTGTAAATAGAACTTGTACGCATATTTTACTGAAGGGAGGTAATAAATATTACTAATTTTGTTCATCCTGAACAAAATATGCTATATTGGTCTACCCCCTTTAATTTCACTCAGAACTCACGTATCACACTCATTCAATTTGTTAAAAAATCATTCCAAAATCACTCATCATGCCAATTTTACGATGTTGTTAACTGTACCACATTCAAAGATATCTTTCGAAGAACGTTCATTTGACAAAGACTTTACCATTTATAAGGATGTAAAGCCGATTTAAAAAAAATGAAATATGGATCAAATCGGGGCCAGTTGGATATCGAGGTTAGAATGACTGTTACTGTGTTGTTGGGAAAGTGATTTTATCTCTAAATAGTTGTCTTGTGAATCATTGGCCACACCGAAGTAGAACCGCCGTATTTAGATGAGCGATAGAGGAACACTGTGGTCCTCTTTTTTCATACATCTACCTACATCTACCATTTTGTTTATGTACGAGTTTTACTTTGTGAGAGGGAGACAACTTTAACAAAACAAGTATTCCAGAAATAGGCAGGTTATAACTCTTATTTCAAATTTCATATTTTCGGTAGGCTAATATTGTCCACGACATATGTTAGCTAAATTTACCTGACCGAAGGTTTGAGAATCCACGCAAGTATGTTCATTGGGTTAAGTCCTACAAAACTTGTTCAAAAAATCGAAATCCTTCCCTAACTCTGGTTGCAATGGCAACAAAAAAAGGGGAGGGGTGAAAAATCTTTAAAAAATCCTCTCCAGAAAACCAGAGGGCAGACAGCCTTCATATTTGCTGTGTAACATCTAGTGTGAGTGGACCTTTACCAAGTTTGTATAATGACTCAAGTCATATTTGGGCTGCGCCCGGACACATCCCGTTTTACATAGAACTTGAACAATGAGAGAAATACTAAAAAAAATCTCCGTCTCTAACACCAGAAAGCACACAGCTTTCATATTTGTATGTGTGTAGTATCATCTAGTGGACATTTACCAAGTTTGTTCATATCATGGCCGTAGGGGCATTTTTAGTCTCCGCCTAGGCACACCCTGTTTTACTTGAAACGAAGTGCAAACATCTTTAAAATTCTTCTTTTCTGAAACTAGAAGGCAGACAGCTATGGAGAATAATCTAGTGGATCTCTTCCAAGTTTGTTCATATCATGACCATTGGATCATGATAGGACTCTGCCAGGGCACATCCTGTTTAACATAGAGATAAAGATCAAAAGTATTCAGAAATATTTTTCTCTAAACCAGAAGGCAGATGTCGAGCGTGTATATCTGGTATGTAGCATCATCTAGTTGACCTTCAAATTTGGGTTCCGATTTGGCATATTGCATTATACATAAAACAAAAATAAAATCTATTTCTCTGAAACCAGATAGTAAATTGGCTTCGCAAATTTTACCTTTTTGATTTTTTTTTCATATGTTCGTATGATCATTTATTTGGGCTCAACCAATGTGCATACAATTTTACAAAGATACAAAGAAGCAAATATTGCATTGATAATCTGAAATCAACACAGGTCATTAAAAATGATCTAGTTTTATGCATGTGATGTCTAAGTGGTAAAGGAGACTTAGGTGAGCGATATAGGACCATCGTGACCCTCTTGGTTTTAATATAAGCGCTTAAAAAGAAAGAAGAAATGTGCAATTGGCTCTAATCTCGATCAAAAACACCCCAAATCTCTCGCTCGGCGCCCCATTCATTGGTTCCAAACACTCACCACTCAAAAACGCTCCACAAACGTCCAAGACAATTTGAAATCGTTCAAAACTATCAATATTTCTTTCAAATCAAATTATTTCACAATTTAATTGACAGTTGCTGATTTTCCAGCGTCCGATTAGTCCGCAAAGGTAGTTTTTATATAAAGAGGTGCAATAAAATATCGATGATACTGTTCAATTTCTACAAACGAAATAAGCGATATTGAATAACATGTACCTTTCCAATAGATTCATTCAAAACTCGCTCCACCCACTCATAATGCCCACCTTCGAAAAAGAGGGGATTAATTTGCTTCGCGCGTGTCGGTCGGTCGATCGGTCGTTTTCGAAAAAATATCCTATTTCTTCAGCGAAGTCTGATTTTTATTCTAAACATACGCCTACATTAAAAATAGTTGAAAGAGAATGATAGAAAATTAGTTTTACATTAGAAGATTTAGAAAATGTAAATAAAGTAGGTGTATCCAGGTATTTTTGGCCACTTTGCTTTACTTTCAACCACTGATATTTACTTTTACCAAGGAAAATACAAATACATTTATAATCATCCAAATCATCATGCATATCAGTCAAAGGATAATGCATTTTGGCAACAAACTAAAACTGTCAATGACATTATATAAAATAATAAATAATATAAGTGTCATTTGTTGAATTCTAGAAAAAATGTTGAAAGCGGCGTTAAACTCCATTCAATCAAATCAATCAATTGAATCTTCTAGAAAATTATTCAAATAACAAAAGACAGTTCAAAGTTAATGGGATGGCAGAGAAAGGTCATGTTATAGCAGATGATCATTAGAAAAGGAAAACTTGCTTGCAACAAGAGTCTTCTCACTTTCCAACAAAATATTCCGATTTTTCATAACGTACGCAATGAAAGAAATAAACGTTCACCATTTAAGCTTCTATGGTATTGTTAACTACCAAGTTTTATTCATTGACCCTTTCTGAATAGTTCTTGAAACTTTGGAAAGGAAAAATTGCCCGTATATCTATATTACACAATTTTCAAGAGGCCAACCGCCGCGATATAACTGAAAAATTGTTGAAAACGGCGTAAAACTCCATTCAATCAATCAATCAATCAATCAATTAATTTTTACAATTTTATAACCAAATGAAGTTAACCTCTATATAAGATAATTTTCTGTTCATTGCAATATGATTTCAATAAAGTTAAAATACCAAAGGTCACGAACCTTCAATGTAAATCAAAGCACTGAAAGTACTGGTGGTGAACGAATCTGTTGGCATTCTAAAGTGATATATTGAATTCGTTGAGAAAAGAGAAATTATAAATGTAAAAAATAATCAACGGAAAGTGTCTCGTCAAAATTCTTAATTCAAAGAAAGAGAAAGAGAGGAAAAGAAAGGTAGAGAGAGTGACAGACAGCGACAGACCGATAGACAGAGAGCGATAAGCCTAGAGAAAAGAAAACAGGCAACTATAGTGTCTAGACTAATGACTCTTTTCTTAACTAAAAAAATAGCAGTCAGAAAGGTAATTCAATTTCCACATGCGGAACCCATATTTTAGCAGATTAAACAGCAGTCTTTCTGCATTTTGACTTTTAAACGTTATCCGCTATGGCTCTGGTACGACCTGAATGGGCCCCCCCATCCTCCGAATTAAAAGACCGCTGTTTCGTAATGGTAATAACAGGGTTTTGGTCTCTTTCGGTAATATTCAGTCTCGTGAAAGAATAATTATCTGATGCCATTGCGTAAAAAATAATTGAAAAAAAAAAAAAAAAAAAAAAAAAAAATCGATGAAATCTATGTAGGAAGGTATTTTGTACAGCTAATGAATTGTCCGAATATAGTCGTTGTTTAAATTCTATTGCTCCTACCAAACGGCGGATAATCGTAAACCTAAGAAGGTAGAAAATGGCAGCTACGTACGGATGTATGCTCATTATAGTTCTGGTGCGAGAAATACCAATTTCCATGTTAAGGTAAAGGTGCTCCAGTCCACAGGCGATTGATTCACAATCCAAGTTTCGGGGTTTTTTTGTAATATTTTACATACTTCCGGTAAAACAAATAGATGAATGATTGTATTGAGGAAATTCTAGAGCCATCCGAGGGATAGAAGCGCTACTATACAGTTGTAGTTACGATGTCAAGTACTTTGAAAAAAAAAATCAATTCGATGTTAAAATTTGAAATTAGGTTTATCGTGTTGGGATATTTGTTCATTTGATTCTTTTATTTATTTATCTATTTACGACATTCATATACATGTATTAACAGTAAATCGTACCGAGATTGCTATATCCCCTGTTTTCCGGCCTTGTTTGAAACGAAAAAAAACCCAAAACAGGGAATGGGATTTGGGTAATATGATACAAAAATACCCGTAACCGAAGATATTTACATTACACAAGTATGCAACAAGCTTTAAGATAAAATGGGATTTAAGGAAGAGGTGTATATTTGGTAGTTGAGAACATAAGTTGTCTGGCAATGGGTTAAATTTTACTTCATATCAAGGTTGGTCACGGTCAAGTGGTGCGTGTTTATGTTTTAATGATAATTTGGACTAAATATACCGTATTTCACCTTTTAGACGCGCCCTCCCTAATAAACGCGCTCCCCCATAAATACGATACCCAGGCCCTTGACTATACGATCAACAACATCCAACCGTCCACGGGCCGTGGTGAAAAATACGGTCTCGAATTTAATTTCAATAGCTGCTACTCCACGGCGTAATGTTCAATAGATTGTGGGTTAACTATCTTAAATTCCTATCAGGATAAGGCTGGTTGCGTCATTAAAAGATCGTTCAACATCTGAAAAACTAGCGCGTCCTAAATCGCGCAGTCTTCCGGAAGTGCGAAAGGTCAAAATTTAACACAAAATTAAAACTATTTCTCGTTGTTCTTCATAAGTCACATGCGAACAAAATCCCCTTTCGTTGTTACGAAAATATTTCTGAAATCAATTATCCGAGTCAAATGATTAAATCCTTGTCACAATTCATACTGTTAAAATAGGAAAACCCCCGTAAAATCTCGCGTGTGACTTATTTCAAAAGCGACGTCGCCGCTTGCAAGAATCTGGGGACTTCAAAGGGTGCCGACACGCGGTGACCCAGCTAGCTCCAGACGTGTTGTGTTTTCACTACGAAACACTTTCATTTCATGTACTGGGTGCATTTACACATCACGAAATTTTAGGATTTAATACAGGATTATTTATTTCATACGTGAATAGGTAATAATTTATTAGACCGCTTTGTCCATCGGTAGCGGAACATTGAATATTGCATCGTCTGGAACTTCCTACCTTGTACAAATAATAACAATAATTATAATAATCTCGGCTTCTGCTAACACATTTTGAAAGCTGCAATTAATGGTCGAGGATGACCGTATTTCGATAGATGACTTTAAATGACATAATTACAACTCATTAGCTAACATTTTATTTTATTTTTTAAATCTATAGCCTTAATAGATAAATAGAAAAGCGTATTGGGTGGCGTACGTATTTCAATCGATAATTACAAACATGTTAACAGTTTGCTTCTCTTAGGTACCAAAATAAGTATTTTTTTTTTTATTAAGTAAAAGAGTCTGAAATAATAGCGCCCCCACGACGTTTTGCTCGGGCGCGTTTAATAGGAGAAATACGGCAGGAACATTCCATTCGTTTGTAAACTTGACCTTTCGTAACTTATAAGCAAAGTATTCATTCATAAGAAGGCAGGTAAAATCGTAGTAGGTCATCACGTGTGGTATGGCCAATCAGGGGTGTGTAGAAGTTCACGAGTTCTATAAACACACATTTCCGGCAAATTACTGCAAGTTGCAATAGCGAAGGTTTAAATCAAAAACATAGTATCTGTCTATACAGTGTACAGACACAAACTTTGTTTTTGCTCTCAAGTCTCGACAATCTTACGCCGATCAAAAATTCGCTCGTATAGACATTCCAAGATATTCACCAAATTCCGTTCACCAAAAATCACGAAAGGGATAAACTTTTATCAAAGAGAGGTAATATGTTTTTCGTTATTTTTGATTATTTGAGTTAAGGTTTCCAATGGTGTCTGGTAGCCTTAAAGGAGTTTGAAGATACATATGTAGCAAATTTCCGTGTAGCTCGTTATATTCGTCACCCCGTCACTCGAACTAGGATAACCCAGGAACTCTGTCAAAAAAAGAAAATGACACAAAGGACAAAAGGGGACCATCTCGACTGTGCGTAAAGTGTAAACCTTAGTGGGACTGCGCAGACAAACTAGGCCAAAGACTTAAGCAATTGGTCGATTCATTAAATTGAGAATGATTATTCTTATTCCCCGGGAAGTTGACTATTACTGAATCGAATCTCTTTTTCAAATATTCATTCTACGGGGTCCCCAGATGATCCTTTTGCTTGAAGGATCACCGTGATAGAACTTAAAAATGAAAAAAGGTCGAATGTAATAGAGGTCAACCAGATTGGATACTTTCAGAATCAACATAAAGTGAGATGGAATTAACCTTCTTGATTTAGACATTCTAAAAATATCGAAATGTTTTTGCTATGGTCAGCCTACACAGCTCAAGCAGTTTAACCAGCCATGTGTTTAGGATGACAAAACGGTGCAAACAGTTTGCCAATTAAACCCTGCTTTGCACGATCACTTGCGTGCAAAGCGGGGTATAACTGGCAAACTGTTGGTACCGTTTGGTCATCCAGAACGCAGGACTGGGTCGACATTTTTCCCACATCCCAGATGGACCCTCTTCACGAGATCTGATAGATCGCGTTTGTTACTTACTAAATACAGAAACCAATCGCTGTATTTCCTTGAAGCCGTTAAACGTGTGTTGGATTACAGTTTACGAGAAACAGTCACGAAAGATGAACTCATTTAGCCCTCATCTGGAGAAAAATGTTAAGTAAATCGGTAAAAGATGTTCTAAACGAATGTGTTCATATGTTCAACCACAGCAACCAGGTTTTACATAGCTCAGAGCTCAATTCTTACGCAATTTCCGAAGTAAATTTTGTGAATAACTTCCAAACTCTTCTATATAGATGAACTTTACTTAGGGGATTTAACAACAACAACAAAAACAAAATCAAAAACAAAAAAAAAAAAAAAAAAAAGAAAAAAAACAACAGAGGGTAAACATTTCATTATCTTTAAGAACATTGTTCGTAGCAATCATTACAAAAAAAAAAAAAAAAAAAAAAAAAAAAACACACACACACGAAAAACAACAACAAACAAACTTAAAATATTTCTACCTCTTGTTGGTACTTATGCTGTAAGAACATACCTAACAGAACAGATCAGAATACAGCTTTCATTTTATTACAACTTTTACATAATAACAAGTTCAAGTGCATCGTTTGTTACAAATGCAATACAAGAAATTAGAAAACGTGAGAAAAATCGACAACATTGGAGGGGAAAGATCTTATAAAGGAATTTCTACTCTCATGTGTAATATTTCAGGAGAGTGACAGCATACTAAATACGTGTGAAATGATCAAGATAAAAAAGCATACAGTAATTAACATCATGAAATTGACATTCATCTCATTCAAACCAATTCTAAAGCGCTTGCTCAGCGCTCCACTCATTCATTCAAACCATTCACTAAAACCGTTCGAAAACGCTCCAAATTAACTAAAAAAACATAACAAAGATAAAATTAAAATATACTTAGTTCCAAAAGAAAGTGTGCACTTTAGAATTTTGAATATTTCTGAAATTACTCCATCTATCGTAATGAAACGTTGTATGACTATCCCCAAGAGTATGTATAAACGGTAGTTGAAAACGAAAATCGCGTCATGAGCAAAATTTGTCTGCTAAATTGAGAAATTTAATTTTGCATGTTTTGCATAAGCAACACGCGTTAGACAAATAATTTGTCTGAAAATGCATTCAGTTGAATCTTTGCGATTTTCCTAAGTATAAAATCACATCTGCAATACAATTGTGCATGATGTTACAGTGTGCTTTGACCACCAATAGACGTCGTTGAAAAAATTCGAACCTTGTCAGATTAAGAACGTCATTAAAATTGATTGAGCATTCAAATTTCAATAGAAATCGAGGTGGTCATTTTGTAAGACCTTAAATAAGCAAATCGAGATGTCATAGAACATCATAGCACCATTCAATGACAAGTTTCTGTCCAAACAACGCAGCAATGTCTTACGTTGGCGCTCATGTAACGTCTGCATAAAAATTAAAACTTTTGTTAGGAAATGACTTGGATTAGTATCTAAAACTCTATAAAGCACCACCAACGCTGGCTCTTACCAAATAAAAAGTTGTAAGGAGGTCAAATTTGAACAATTTAAGTTCTGTCTGAGCGAATGCAGCATGTGCAAATTTATCCAAATCTAATTTGACATTTAATTTCAAAAGGTCTTCACTAAAGTATGGTATCAAATTTACTCCATGATTTTCCTCTGTAAAATTCACGAGAAATGCAAAAAGTGAAAGTGCACACTTTCTTATGGAACTTAGTATATATATCAATAGAAATAATCGCAAAGTCACTTTTTAATTGAAATTGTAGGCGTCTGGTTGGTTCTTTAAGAAAAGGGAAGCTATTTACAGAACTTGAATGATAATCTTAATACAGGGAGGCAATAAATATTGCTAATTTGGTTAATCCTGAACAAAATAAGCGATATTGGATTACCTACCTTTAATTTCACTCAAAATTCACTCATCGCACCAATTCGTTTTCATTCCTTAATCTTTCCAAAATCATTCACCTGGTCAATTTCACGATGTTGATAACTGTAGTATTGTTATTCGCCCTCTTCAACTCAATAGGGTCACTGGGAAGACATCACGCCAAATTTTCTCATTCACGTTGTTGCCAGCAAAAATTGAAATAAAGAATTTTGGGATTGGTTTTCTTGACAATGGAAGTGTAGACACAGATTTAAGCTTTGAACCTGCGTTAGATGCTTGCTATATGTTTGTTTGTGTATTTGACGTAACGTTGACAGGAAGCAGCTGAAGGTTTCGAGTTGTCTTATCAATTACGAATACCTAACGCACTTATCTTGCTTTTGGGAAGCATAAAAACTATCTGACAAATCATTTGAATATTTAATTTATTCGCTTTTATTTATAGCGACTCCCTGGCTACGGAAACACCCACAATTCGGTAGCGGCTTTTTCAAATCACACCAAACTTTTACATTTAAATTTTAAATGGTCACGGCGTAATTTGCAATAGGGGCCTATATTTCATAGAAATTCTGTCCGCACTTTTAAAGAAATACGAAGTTTTATTGGGTTGATACATTTTATTTTTGCTCAGTATAAATATATGAATGTTCATAAAAATATGCACTTAAATATCGTTTTCACATAACATTAAAACAAGGACGTACGAAAATAAAATGTGTATTTAAGTAAAATTTAAACAATTTCTTAAACTTACAGTTTGAGTAATTATTGGTCAAGTTCAAAATACAAAAGGTTTTTTTAAGCTAGGTTCTGAAAATGCATGCTCTATCTATTTGGTAGGCCTACCAGTATGAATGCGTTTAGAATATGACCATGGGGGATTAGGGACACATTATTATAAAACCTGTCCAATGTTTTTATTCAAAACATAGATCAAAGTACTGAAAGTACTGATAAGTTGGAATGCGTTTAGGAGACGGTGACCTAAAGTTACTAACGAAGCTGACGCCTCCCGTCCAGCACAGGTGATCACATAATACGTCTCGTCTTTTGACAGGCGTATATAAATCAATTTATTTCAACAACGAGAGACGCTTAAACCTCTGAATCGCTATACAGGCCTGATTCTGATGAAAGAAAAATGATAACAAGAGGGCCAGAATGACCCTAAACCGCTCACCTGAATTCGATTGGTCCAGCGGAACTTATCCAAGAAACTTTCTGGCAAAGATACATTCAAATTTGCCTAGTTTTTGAAGAGAAGACATTATTCTAATTATAAGCAGTCATAATAGACCCTGCCAACCCATTCATTACAGAGGAGACTTAAAATTAGCCGTACCCTGTCACACTCATATTTATGGGCTAATTACAATTTTGCCAACAGTATTTGAAGAGGGTCATCAAAGGAACATTCTGGTAAAGTATGATTGAAATCTGCTCAGGGGTTCAGGAGGAGATGTCGTTCAAAGATTTTGGGCTCAAAACAAGCTCCGCCCTGCCATACTCATATTTATTGGCCAATTAGAATATAGCGACAATTTTGAAGAGGGTCACATTCTGGTAAAATTTCACTGAAATTGGCCCAGCGGTTTAGGAGAAGAAGAAGTCTTAAGAAAGATGACGACGGAGTCAGGGTGATCCTTAAAGCTCCCCTTGAGCACGTTGTGCTCAGGTGAGCTAAAGAAGAAAATAATACGGACCATACAGCCGCCTAAGGGACGCACAGGGGAACACTTATTCACTCAAAACAGTTTTTATATTATTTTCGAATGACTTCTGCTATATTCGAGTTATCAATTACATCTTTAATTAGAAGTGTCGCAAAGTGGACCTCAACATATGATTTGTCCATGATTAAAAGATATTTTCTCTGGTATGTCTTTTACTTCATGAGTTGGAATCTCACGACAATTTTTGGACGAAGTTCAATTGTGATTTCGACCTTTCTGACTCCAAAATTGGGTACTTTCTCGGGTCATTGATAAGTTTTATAATTTTGATCAAATGGTTGTTCAGTTAGAGTGGAAACTGTTAACTATTTAAACTTACTGATGACCGTGACATGTATGACCCTGAAACAATAGAGCATTTCTTTGGGTCATGGGCAATATTTGTGTAAAGTTTCGTTATTGCAGGTCAGTTGCCTCTCCGTTTATATAGCGGAAAGCAAAAGGTCAATGGACTGAGAGACAGACATGATGAAATCAGTATGTGCTCCTCTACTTCTGAGTTTGGGGTACAGTTAATAACATCGTGAAATTGATAAGGTGAACGATTTTGGAATGATTAAGGTATGATGTTGAATGAGTGAGCGGAGCGAGTTTTGAGTGAAATTTAAGGGAGGGAATCCAGTGTCGCTTGTTTTGTTCAGGATGAACAAAATTAGCGATATATAAAACTTATATAAAATATGCATAAAAGTTCAATTAATAGCTTTCTATATCGTCAAGAACCAATCAGACGCTGTAAAATTTCAATTATGTCAGTGAAATCGCGAATTGGTTCTTGCTTAATTTATTTTGAATGTACATGTTGATCTTATCTTTTTAATAACTTTAATAACTTTGAATGGTTTGAGTGAGTGTTTGGAATGAATCAATGGAGAGCTGAGTGAGTGTTTTTTATTGAGATGAATGTCAATTTCACGATGTAACTAACTGTATGGTGGTGCTCTTAAACGTGTTGATGTGTAAGAATGTGAAGAAAACAAGTTGAACTAGTTTGTTTGTTTCAAATGGCAAATTGTCTTAGTGATAAATGCAATTGGGCAAAGATATTCATAATTCAATGAAAGATATGGTGGTAAGGGTTTATGAGGATGAGTATTGGGTTTTTACAATGAAACATTCATGTAGATAACTGCAATATGACGAAAAAAAAAACAAACCGACAATATGATGCAAAAATATTTATTAATTTAAAAGTGTATCATCACTTTAAGAAAATACTTCGTAGCTAAGACAGAAATTTACAATATAACACCTTGTCAAAAGAAGGTCGTCCAGAAAGAGAAACTATACTTTTAAAAGAAGCTATAACATAATTCTACGAAAAATAGGTCGCGACCTTACCATATAAGCAGATCACGTGATTGGTCTGTGCTATTGCTACAGTACTGAAAAAACAGATCGCGACATTACCAAATAATCAGATCACATGATTGGCTAGTGCTATTGTCAATTACTGACCTTATTGGACTTGACTTATCACATGATTTCCAAATATAGTAATGCAAACATGTGATACTTATATATTCGTACGCAATTTTCAACAAATATCGTTTAAAACATAAATTAGCGTGTTAATAATATACGTGAAGTGATAGTTGTGTAATTGTACAGCATTATTACTTTTTGGTGAAGTAAACTGTATGTCTTTGTCAAGATGAGATATACAAAATAGGCCGAAGTGTATTCACATCCTGTTCACGTGATATGTGTTCTCAAGAAACCCGAAATGAAATTATCTTGTGTTCATTTAGCGGTTTTGTTAAATCTAAGTTGGAATTGCTCCGCATTCCAACTTAAAAACCGTATAATGCAGCCTGGATCAAACAATAGTTTTTCAAAAACTGTTTTGCAATGAAAATTATTGAGCAATAAAATCAGGGTTTTTGGTTTTGAACTTGATTTGACAAATATTGCACATTTCATTAAAAAAGACTGATCACTCAGACATGTTTGACCTAGTTTTGACTCTCTTCCCCCTGTTTTCTGCATTTTTTTTTACATCAAAGTGATTCTCACAGGAGATACATCTATGGTTACACTCCTGTCTGTTTTGGTCTTGTTAAACATGTAGTAAAAATGGCATTTTTGCGGTTTAAAAAACCCACAATACTTCATTGTGCACAATTACACTCGAAATTCTTTTGGTACAAAAATGTGTGATGACTTATATCAAAGCTCTGGTCTAGAGAATAAATGTTTCTACCTTAATTAAACTAATCCCGTGTGTGATATGTAACAGTTGTCTGGCACTTAGCATAACATAATTTCAAGCCAGTTACTGTTATTCAAGCATTAAAACAATGCGACAAAAGGAGCATAACACTTTTTCTAACCAAACTATTTTGGGACAATCAAAGTAGGTCCTTTTACTTCAAATAGGTGCAGTCTTAGTACTAGTTTGAATGACAGCTATTGAATGATAACTTGAATCTTTTGCCTCGTGTTCTGATTTCAGAATTGTTTGTGCTATTATTTTGAGTCTGTATTTTCTTTCTTTATGCTCATTCCTTCGGATAATTCCGCATACATCAGCATGAAGGTTGAGTGAATATATTATTCTAACAAGAGCACCGCCTATGGGTGCAACCCTTGACTGTGCTTGGCTGCAGGTGCTGGATAATACAAAAAGCTGAGTGGAAAAAGGGACTCTTACAAAAACCCCTTTTCAGAGTTGTCCCATTGATTGTCTGGATAGCTCTTGAGATAGTGAACATACATGCTAAATTTTATAAAGATATCTTCAATAACAACAGGTCAACAACAACAATGGCAACGCCGCTAAAATGATCTCCATACCTCAAGTTTTCTTAAAAAACAGACAAGCTAAAAAAGGCAATCACTTTACTATCATGTGTAATTCATTGTGCCTATGTTGAAATAAAGTACTCCTTAGTGTATTTAAGCCGGGTGTGCATGCTAAAGTAGGGCCATTATTGTTGTTAAAGTCTTTAAAATCTAGATAGGTATTGTTTGCAAAAAAATATTTTTATTAGAAAAATACATTATTCATTGATGATAACTAAATAATTTGCGGCCTACTTTGATGCATTGCATCAAAATTTTGTCTTGTATCTATTTATATAATAACTGCAATGTCCTTTTACCTTAGCATGGTTCGTGTTAAATTACAGTTTACGGCGGTACATCATGGAAGTTTGGTCTCGTTTCCGTAAGGAGATATGTTTTCATAGAGATAAAGTAGCTGATGGCATCATCGTTTGACTACATCTCCTCTTTGTTTAAATACTTGATTTGACTTTCCCCGTACGATTTCCTTTTAGGAAGGACGGATAAGGGATGGGGGTCGTATCCAGAGTAAATGTCCTTTTCATAAATGGAAAAAAGACAGTGCATCTGCTTAGTCTTGAGTAGCCCGAAAGTTGAAGGGGTTTCACTCAAAAAAAAAAAAAAAAAAAAAAAAAACCACTTAGAGATAGTGCATTGATTGAAGAGAAAGGGCTTATCGCAGCACCTAAAAACAGTACAACGATAAGATTTTTTTTTTAAATTGAAAGAAGTGTATGAATGATAGAGTAACGAATCAAATAATGTATGAGCGCTCAATAATGAAATGTCATACGTTTAAACATTAATAAAAATCGACTTTGTTTAGGGTAAAATGACCGCTTCTTGATTTAAGGTAGTGGACCCGTAATACCTCAGCAACATTTTTTAAGTAATGAACTTAAACAGTGTTGACCGAGGTTTTCATTAGGAAACCTCGGTCAACGTTGTGAAAGATCATGTGTTTCGAGATGTTGCGGAACTATTACGGGTTCACTACCTTAAGTGGGTCGTAATATATCTAGTATTCTTGAAAAAATGTTAAAGGCCACAGTCTATATATACGTATGTGGTGATTAAATAAAAAGAAATTAACTTGTTTGGTGGTATTTGGATTATTTGAAATGTATAAATAACTTCCGAAGTTGAACAACCGACCAAACCCGCGGTTTGTCTCGTCATCAGTTTTTGGTGGACGTTTACGTTCACCAGTGTTAATACCACGTTTGAACAATCCTGTCAGATGTTAATAGGTTTTCAAAACAGTAGTGCTCACTAAGATTCAATTTACTCTTTTTCAAGAATTGTATCCGTCTAACACATATGCATTTTAAAAATGGAGTGAAACAATGATTCTACATAACTTGTTGAAACCTCAAAGAAATCTTTTAAGTGCGAAATCATATGCGATTCTGAGACCGGGTGAACGATTTGCTTGCGTAGAACTACTTTTCAGGCAGAGTGAGTAATTTGCCCCTTGTTTCCCAATGGTCCTTGGGATGTCACTCATGAAAACTTGGTGAATGGAATTACTGGAATGGTAACCTCCCCTGACACTACTAATGTTTATAAATCAATGGCCAGCAATGGAACAATAAATTATAATCTTTTTATAGAATTTTTTAAGCAGATAACACCATAATTTCAATTATGAGATTACGGAGAATCGATTAGCATTACAAAATCAGAACAATAACCTAGGACATCTAATTAACGTTTCTTTCCTTTTATACCCAATGGATCAGACAACCACTCTTTCAACTACACCCGGTATAATGCCGAAAGTTATCGAAACATTGTAATTACAAGACTTTGGTTGACGATCGACGATATATGTTGGGAAATGTATATCTGAAGCAAGATGCGAACTTGGGTCAGGTCATTTTCCTTTTATCGTAATTTTACATGTAAAATTTCTCTTTTCTCAACAAATGGAAGAATCACTCTAGTATGCCAACAGAAACGTCCACCATCAGTAATTCCAGTGTTTTGATTCTTAACTCAGCTTTTCCTACGGAAAACAAGGTGTCTGTTACCTTAGGATTTTATCTAATGTTGCCTTAGCCACGTAATGACATTTGTCAAGTTATGATTCAATTTGATAACGTGAGAGTTAGTTACATTATCGCAAATTGGATTTTCTGAATACTAAAAAGTGCAACACACTATTATCAATGACATTATTGGTAGGAATTGCCATGGTGATGCTATTTACGTAAGGCTAATTAACTTTTAGAAACGTAGACTCAAATGTTTTTTTTTCTGACCAGAATGTATTTATTTGCAATTTCTCTCTCTATTTTGTAGTATATTATTGCTGACACACAGTAATTGTCATGCATATCTTTTCTACAATCCAAATTTTGGAATTGAGAATCATCTGTTGCGAATCTTGGAAAACTTTGTTAGAATTCGCCGGCAGAGTGAGTTTGCCGGCGACAAGAAGGAAATCGTGATATTCACATTTCCCTATCAAAACCATTCTTTATCGCACGCCCAGCGCTCTGTTTATTCATTCACACTCCTTCAAATTGCCATTCAATTCAAATGGACCGCATCTTTCCATGGTTTCTTTTGGCTGTTGTAGATTTCAAATTGTCTAATTGATATTGAAGAAACTCAAACATTAACATACATACTTTTTTAATAATTCCCTAACCCGTTCCACCCTGTCACCATCATTATTACCCTTAAACCACCTACCTAACAGCCATCGTCATTACAACAAACGTTCGATACCATCCACACTCTTGCTACCGCTACCAACTGCAACAAATTCTTTGCAACTACAACACAACCACTGCCTCGCATAATGATACAAGACTATTTTAACAGCACCGTTCTCACCATTCGCCAAAGGTTCTACCAACATCGTTCTCACCGAAACCTGTTTCATGATTGAGTCTAACAACCATCATTCTCACCAACACACTCACCACCAATCTACTTTAGGACACTCTCATTACCACTATCAACAGCAATCACCACTCACCATTATTACCACCATTATCACCACGGCAAGTCTCACGGAAGCTTTACCACCACAAATTCCTAAAATAACCCCAGGGTCATTATCAAGTAAACCATTACCAGTTCCCTCTTAAACCCCACCACTCTTACCTCGGGATTGACACAGCCAACGAGGCCTGTGAATTTAAGGGAGGACTGGTAGTAGCATTATTTTTCATTTCATCCAGGCATTTATCACGCTAATTGTTATATATTTTTTCTAAACCTTACAGGTGTGAACATATGATTTTGCTGATTTTCCTTAGATTTTCATTTTCTGAAAGGAAAACATTGAGGAAAAAGAAGAAATTGCTTCTTTTTTCACTGTTTTCCTCCCAATATTTTATCTTTCTAGAGTCCCTTTCAATTGAATTAAATTTTGATATATTGATGAAGAATTTTAAATATGGTTTCGAAGAGGGACATGTGATTATTAGGTAGGACCTGTAAAATTAAGAATCAGAAAATCCTGTAGACATGTTGCAAACAAATCTTAATGCCAAACTCTGCCTAACCACCATATCCATAGGCGTACCTAAGATTTTGAAATTTATACGCACCCAGAAAGGCGATATGAGCCGGGGCTGCGACAAAAGATGAATGCCCTCCGTCCGCTCCTCTTTTTTTGATTTGAACGTTGGTGAATAATCACAACGTCGTCACTACAGCTTGAATAAGCTGTAGTTTCGATGTTAAGATCATTCATCAACGATTTTTTTCGAAAGAGGATTACGCTTGAATAGAAAAAACAAACTTCTTTCTGTTTATCTATGTACATTTAGATCTTTTTTTTGGCATTTTATGATTTGATGACAAAATGCATTTATCAAATTATAAAATATCATATGTAAACTTTTCTTAGATTTTGTTTTTCGTAAAGTCACCTTCAGTAAAATTTGTGACGTCACACATACGGACGTGCGATTTGACTCACTTTCATGTCTGCGCCCTCCCGAGGTCTATTCCGTAGAATCACCGAATTTCCGATTTAGGGTGAAGGTCAAGAGACCAATTCGTATCTGGAGTATTTCTTCTACGTTTGGCTTTCAGAATAACTTGGCACAATTGTTGTCCTTGATAAGTACTAGTGTCATGTAAAGACGCAATAAAACGAAAAAGTCTAAATGATTTAAATTACGTATTGTGATGTAAAACCTGATATGTAGTATTTACTTTCCGTCTTTTGCTGTTGTATGATACACGTGCTTATATTTCCGAGGCCACAAGAAGATGTGGCAACCGCAATGAAATACCGTGTTTAATTATATGGCGACTTAAATGTGATCGCGATTATTATGAAATAGTAGAGAGACTAATTAAAATAACCTGTAGCGGTTTCACATCGTGTGTAACCGCTGTTAAAAACGCCAAGGTTATGATCCATTTGTAGACGTCTTGTAATATCAATCAAGCTGGTTTGAAATCTAAATATTCATATTCTAAAACAAAGTATATCAGTATAATAGTTTTTAATCAAATTCAAGTCCTTCGTCAGCAAAGGCATCATCTTTTGGGGAATTGTTGGCCTGACATGTACCTTTACAGCACAAAACGGGAATATAACAGAATAGAATATGCACCTAATTGCAGACTTGTATACTAGGTTCATCGTCAAAAACATTTGCATGTATTTAAAAGTGATAAATAAATACATAAATGTGACCCATTAAGCGAAAAGGGACCATCTGGTGACTCCGCAAAATAAATATACGAAAAAGATATTGGTTCTAATGCAGGCCAACCATTTAAAAAAATCTTTCACAGAAAGTTAGATTGATTACTCTAGATTCATAAAATTAGTAAAGTGCGAAAAGTTTTGACCCTAGTCAGTCTGCGCAGTCCGCGCAGTCTGACTGGGGTCGAGACTTTACGCACTACCCAAATGGTCCCTTTTCGCGTGACGGGTCACAAATAAATAAATGTTTCGATGTAAGATAGATTCATCTTTCATTGAGTGAACAATAAATGCTTTTCTTGTTCATGAAATGAAAGATTTATTGATCCTACACGCAAAATAAACGATCATTCTATATAACAAAAGCTTAAGATACTGGTAATAGATCCTATACACATGTCCTCCACATTTGTACATATAATGTTAAATCCCTCATATCCTATAACTGTCAAAATCTGACATACGCTTAAAGTCGCAAGGCAAAATCTACCAATTGTGTCACAAAGAACTCTTGTAAGAAAAGAAACTAGCCCGCTAGCATTTGAACTATTGCAATGTTCTTGCGACTACCACAAAAGGAAAACGGGACGAATGTTTTCAAACACAACATTATGAATTTAGTTGATACGTATATTGCAAAAATTTGGGTCATAGTATGAATATGATATAAAATTATTGTCCTTTAAAACTACCAAATTTATTTTATTTCACTCGTCATCCGAAACATTTTTTTGTCGATAACACGTTTAATAAATGAGGTATTTCATGATCAGTCAATCAATACCAATTTTCACTAATTAAGCTTGTGTATGACATTTCCAACAAATTCACATGTGCGCAAAGCAAAGAATCTGGCCAGCCTGTGGACCCGCACAGTCTGCCATGCGTCTTTATTTTGCCCTTTGTAGGTAGATAAGGTCACAAAATGTCCTTAAAAGGACAGGGAATATACAAATTTAATTATGTTACTTTCTAGATTGTTGATTTTTTCCGACTCTTGTATGATTTAATTTGTTAGAAATGTCACACATGTGCTCAAATAGTAAAATTACAGTAATCCGTGTTACAATACATCTTGAAAATATGCCCTACAATGGTATGTCCTGTTGGTTGAATACAATAGGAACACGTCTTCCATACGTTATCTACAAAGGCAAGAACACATATGCATATAATTAGAACATTCCTAAGCAAAATAGTATCGTGTGGCCCATATTTCGTAAATATAGTAATACACGCATTTTGAATACATTTCTTGGGTCGCTCATATATTGAAATTGCTATTCGGCGTGCTTTAATCTGATTGGGTGTGGGAGCGAAGAAATGAAAACACAATAAGATGGCTTGATTCATATTTCCACACGATAAGCAGTTTTCAGTCCACGAACTCGGCGGCAGTCATTCTTTACGACTATTTGTCTCTCACCAATGGGTTGATAATCGTATACCTATGTGAGATAGCAGCTGAAGGGTATGAAAGGATGTGATAGTTGTACTGTTGAGAGAAATACCAGGAATCCATTGTTATGTGCTCCAGCCGACGCGATATAACCGAAAAAAATGTTGAAAGCGGCGTAAAACTCCATTCAATCAATCAGTCCACGAACTTCAAGAACACCCCTCGTATATTGTTTTTATTAGAATAATTTTTATATCTACGATCTTAAATCAATTGTTTTTTTTTCTTCAACAGTTTTCAATAAATAAAGGACGTCGACCAAGTTCGCCGCAAATTATTGCATTACAAACTATTGGTTTTACACGAAATAAACGTTTGCATTATTTTTTCCCTTATTAAAGTCGTCCAATTTCTTTGAATTTGGTAAATCCCCATATTTCACTGTCATTGTTTGAAACGAATCGAATAACTCACAAAGAAACTGTTTTATAATCTATGATTTTATAATGGCATCGGGGAGCCTAGGTAAGGGTTTGTTGCATTCAAAGTTTAGGTTAAACAACTTTTTTTAAAAATATTTACTCACTAATAGATAATAAAAAGTCGACAATTAACACTTAAAACATTTAATCGTCTGCTGGTAGCTTAGCACTCAAAACAAGCTGAAGTAACCCAGACTTATGCCAATGTCTTTTGTTTTAGGATGCTTTTATTTACAGGTGTTCAAGATAAATGTATAAATACCGACTTGCTTTTGAAAGAACACAAATAGTGAAAAATAAACTCCCCATATTACGTTACGGCTAAGCCCCGCCCTTCCAGGTGATAAATAACTCAGATTATGATACGACTTACGTTGCGGGAGTGAAATGACGCCGTTGAATATTTTTTTAAATTACGCGGGTGTTATTACACTAATGGAATAACTATGCAAATGTGCTCAGAGCGAAACGCAACGCTATGACGTCATAATATTTATATTGTGACGCCAGTTTTGTACGGCGTTTTTAGTTTTGCGGGAAAATTGAAATGTTGGATATCAACAATTTTGACGATTTTTCGCAAAAAATCGGGTCATATTATAAAGAGAATATGAAATATGTGCTCATAAAATTCAGACTTTATTAAATTCGCCATCTAAAACAGATAAAAACTTCTCATAAAATTCAGACTTTATTAAATTCGCCATCTAAAACAGATAAAAACTCGGAGCAGCCTCGTTTTTATCTGTTTAAAGATGACGCGTTTAATACATTCAGTATTCAATGACCACTCATTTAATATCCTCTATATACTTACACGAGGTTATGATTGTTACGCACGATCCTGGACACCTTACTATTCGGAGCCCCTCACCAGCATGTGGCGTCTGAAAACAACTGATTGGGTAGGCACCCGAGGCTGCGAAAGATGAAATTACGGTAACATCGTGAAATTGAAATTATCCTCGATCAAAACCATTCTAAATCCTTCACTCAGCGCCTGATTCATTCAAAACACTCGCTCACATCATTTAAAAAATTAACTACGATAACACTAAAAAAAAAAAAAGCAACAACTATACTCAAAATAAATATCGTTAGAAAAAGTCACCGATTTCACTTATATAAATGAATTTTTTAAGCGTCTGATTGGTTCGTGAGGACATAGAAAGCTATTTATATAACTTGTATGAATATAATATTAAATGGAAGTAATTAATATCGCTAATTTTGTTCATCTAAAGATATTCGATTAACACCCTTAATTTCATTCCAAACTCACTCATCACACTCATTCAATTTCATAAACGAAATTATTCTAAAATCATTCACCTTGTCTATTTCACAATGTTTTAAAGTTATTTTTAACTATCAAGGGCGTTACTACCATTTTAAGCACATTGCGTAATAGAATATTTTGGCATTCCATTTAAGAATAGAATTCTCTTTTCTACGAACTCGGACATTCTCCTTGTTTCCATTTTTATCTCTCATACAGAGTGAAATAAGAAGTTCTTCAGAGGCCATTGCTATTAGGCATGTGATAAATATATAATACGTACTTATATTATATGAAAAAATACCTAACGAGGTTGGGAGAATTGATAATTGTCGAGGCTCTGCCGATATTTTTCATTCAATACACTAAGTACGTATTATATTTATCATATAACCTCTATTTGTCTTGTTTTCGTAGATGTTTCTAACAGAAATGCAAGTTTCTAAAGATAACCGCATTATATCTTTGTTCTAAAAATAACTATTTGATATCATTAAAAAATATCATACAGGATGTTATCATACGGCTATTTGTATAGTTATAAGATAAAAGGAAATACTTAAACCAACGCTCTTCTTCACAGAATCTGGTAAAGACTACCCAATTCCAAAACGAAGAATATAAAATACATATTACATATACATATACGAGTATGTATTGGCTAGAATTAAACTACTAACCAAAAATCGGATTTCGTAATCATCCTGAAGTTGACAATAATTCTAAATTTCGAACGAGTCTTGGTGCTTAACCAGTGACGTCGCTAGTGTAGCTCGGAGACTCGTTTTGTCATGAACTCTCAAATATTTGCTATGATTCGTTGGAAGACATGCAATTGTTTGTCTTGTAAAATTTAACGTCATCGAGAAACCGTTTACAGATTATAAATCCAAAGTTTCTCCAAAACTTATTCTCATTTTTCTGGATCTGAGCCCGAGGTTACAAAACTTTTCTCATTAACAATTCAAAATTTCTCAAATTTCAATTTGAGATTAATGCCGTAATCCTGTTCAATACTCATTTTAATGTATCAACATAAAAGATAATATTAATAAATAGTTATAAATGACATTGTGCGAATGTATAGATTACATAAATCTACCCGTCGGAGATATTTAGAAATTTTCGAAATGACACGCACAAGCTCAAACGCCTTACTTGTTATTAAAGTCATAATTAACATCCCAATTAGCTGTTTGTAGACGTACATGTTCATTGTTGTTAAATTTAATGAACTTTTTAAAACAAAAATGACGAGAAGAAATTCAGAAATAGGGCAGATAAGGCTCCTTCAAAACAGACTTAAAAGAGATGCGTCATTTATGACGAACTCCGCCAGCGAAGACAAAGGCGAGAAAAATTAATAGGGGCGTCCAATGAGTGTATCATTGAGTGCAAATAAAAAGCTATCATGAATAGAGGATATTGAATGAGTTGTCATAGAATACCGAATTTATTAAACGAGTCATCTATAAACAGATAAAAACGAGGCTGCGCCGAGTTTTTATCTGTTTAAAGATGACGAGTTTAATAAATTGGGTATTTCATGAGCACAAATTTTATATTCTATTTATAATATGACCCGAATATTTGAGAAAAATCGTCAAAATTCTTGAAATTCAACATTTCAATTTTCAGCGAAAATTATAACGTTGTTTCAAACTGACGTTACAATTTACACATTATGACGTCATTTTCGCGGTTACAAATAGCTTTGCCATTCGTTTTTAGCTCATTTGCATAGTTATTCCACTAGTGTAAAAACACCCGTGTAATATCAAAAATATTCAACGGGGTTATTTCACTCTCGCGACGTAGGTCATATCATAAATGGAAATAAAGAATGGTGTTATATTCTCTTTGTAAACGGGTGTTCGGTTATGATTAAATATTCATTATTACCGTTTGGTATATAAGGGCCGAAATTTTAAGTTTGATACTTTATCTAGTTATTTGCTTTCAGTCTTAAACTACGCACTAGGAAAAACTATTGAAAACTAAAATTAAAAACTCATGTTTTTGATTAATTGCTAAATAAACACATCATTATTACAAAATATGCTAAAATATATTTCTTAATAAATCAATCAGCTTTTTTGTTGTGTAGCATAAGTTCTTTTAAGTCGAAGAATAACGATGTTTATTTAATATTATGCAGAATTTATGGTTAACAAGCTTATAGACCAGCAATTTCAAGTGATCGATAAACAATCAATTTTATAATTAAAAATGATAGGGGATAACGGTTTCTTGAACCTCACTCATTCTTGTGGAACTATACTTAAAAGATCTTACAACTACAAAATTACACGGTTAAAGACATGCTAGTTTAGATCAACGGTAACGTTTTCTCCTTATTTTGTTTCCGCCAAGTTTACAGGCCCAACAAGAAAATAATAGCTATTACCCTTAGTCGATTACATTTTGTCGACGAGTTTCTTTTTGTATTTCCTTTTTTCGTTTTTGAACGAAAAACGACATCGTAAATAGGGAAGAGACGAACCAGACATTTTCAAAGAACCGGAAAATACCGACGACTGTGCTGTATTCACTTGTCTCCCCAAATAGGCTGACAATCGTGGACCTTTAAAGAATAGCAGCTAGAGGCTAGGAAAGGATATACTGATGTGAGAAATACCAGGAATCCATTGTTAGGTCTCCAGTTGCTGCGATATGACCTGGCATAATTGTTACAAGCGGCGTAAAACCCAATTCAAGCAATTAAAAAAAAAACAAAAAAACTTTGGGATACACTTTGAGGGATAAAAACCGACCAGTGGCTACGTTATCATCGGATTTTTTATTTTGCTAATTTATATAACCGAAAAAAATAACCAGAGTTTGTTAAATAATGGCAAACTCCGCAGTGGATAGCCGACTTCCGACCGACGCATGATGGATATTTTTCAAGACTCAGATTCAAATTAATAGTTGATCAGCTTTTCGCACCTATCCAAAAGCACGTTCGAGAGATTTTTAACAACGGTAACATATTTCCCAAATAATGCTACAGCAACCAAGAACATTTTGTTAAGGATTGTTTGATTTGACGTCAGTGACGTCATCAATCTGCTCCGTAGTCAGTTACTAGTGAGTCAAACGCTTGATGTGATTGATTTTTTGCTTCAATTTTCTCTACCTACTCATTTAATATCATAAATATCACAGGCAAAATCTTTAAAAAAAATCGCATTGCTTTCTCAAAAGTCTCTTCTCAAAGTCTGAAAATTTTCGGACCAGCCCTCGTACACAAATCTTGGCTAGGTTTAATACGAGACCCAAAAATAGGAGTGACAGGGTGGGGCATATTTTCAGTTTTAAATCTGTAAAAATCTTCTCCGTCAAAATCATTGGGTCGAATTCAATGAAACATGGCATGGGTGTTCCTTGAGTAACCCTTTACTTAAATTGTTAAAGAAAATTTTGATTGACCCCCAAATATGGGATGTCGGGCTTATCTTCACTTTAAAATCTTTAAAAAACATCTCCGCCCAAATAATTCAGGTCAACAGGGGTCGTAATCGAATACACGTAGAAAGCAACTTGAAGAGAATGATCATTCTTCTAAAGACCACAGACTTTAATTCTGTTCACCACGCCGAAAACATGCATAAGACAGCAAATTATATATCTTCATGGTCGAGCAAACCTCGGTGTTCAGGCTGTAGCAGGCAACACTGAATCGACCGGCTCAAAATCCATTTTGAAGCATCGGAAATCTAGTAGAAACTCTGAGAGGCCATTCTTGGTCACAAATCCAAAGAATAGCCTGCGCGAGCAATCGCAAAGTGATTATAAGTCAGATTCCATGATTTTCCAAAAGGTAAGATTTGTCCCCCTTTCCGTGTTATCCCGTATTATTGCCCCTTTCAAGTTTGAAGCACTGTTCCTTAGCAATATCTCGGCAATCCATTTGTGCTTTAGCACACAATTATAGTCAAATGGGAATAATTACAGAATCAAAATAAAACATTCTGATATTTCATTCAGGGTTAAAAATGACCATCAATATAAATAGTGGTGCTTTTCGAAACAAGAGTTGTATATCTTTCTATACGATCATCGCTCTGTCCTTATATAGTCCGTTTGACTTCTATATGGACCAACCTTTCATCAATTAAATAAAATTGCATTTGAATGAAGGATATCTTTGTGGTAAAATATTAATTTCATCTTAATACCATCCCAAAAAATATTTTTTGGAAAAAAAATCATTTTAAATAATGATTTTGTCTATCCAGTTAATGATAATATGTTCGTATTTTCTGCTCTTAAACACGAGGGGTCGTGAAGGCTGTTTAGTTGTAAGAAATTGTAAACAAATAGTAAAAACACGTGGTTTTAAACTAAACATTTGATGGAAGAAATGCCCTTTATTCCATATTTGGAAATAAGCTCATTAGCATATCGACGGTCAGGACATCTTAAACATAAATATCCCGTGATTTGTACTGATATTACTCGCCTGCTTATCTAGCTTTCCTCGTGAAAATCTCAACGACTTCGTAAAACAATCCTTTTTGATTGGTCTAAATAAGGGAATAGCCGCCACCATAGCGCAGTTGGTTAGGCATAAGACTTCCAATCTGGAAGTCGTGGGTTTGATCCCCGGTGGCGGCAAATATTCTTTCCGACGTTTGTCTTTCACCAATTGGTAGATAATCGTAAACCTATGTGAAATAGCAGTCGGAGGCTAGGAAAGGGTGTATGGTAGTACAGGTGAAAGAAATACCAGGAATCCATTGTCAGGTGCTCCGGTCGCGCGATATAACTGCGAGATTGTTGAAAGCGGCGTTAAACCCATTCAAACATGGATAAAAACTATTATCAATTATCTGGTCAAACAGTTTTTTAACAAATACAGAATACACTAAGATTTGATATCCTAAGGAAGTTAAAAAATCTACGAAATTAATTTTTCAAAAATACTCGATTTTATACTAAAACGACTTGCCATAATTCATACACTTATCACTCGGGCCCCTATGCAAATGAAAGCTATTTTTGGATAGACAATTCGCTGTTCCGTTTATTAAAGACACGAGTAGGTATGAAAGGCAGACAGTTAACATGTAGACGAACGGACAAAATCATTATTGCACCTTCAAAAATGCTGAAAAACAGTATTCATCATGGGATTAGATGGAAAATATATGACCAGTAAAAAATACGCTTCATTAATTCGGTTCAGAGATTTTCGGCGAAATGTTGGTCCATATAGAAGTCAAACGGATTATACCTAAACACGGTGCGTTTTACATTAAAGCTAACGACGGTACATCACGGAAACATGGTATCGTTTCCGTAAGGAGATATGTTTTCCAAGAGATCTGTTTAAATAGTTGATTGCATCATAATTTGACGACCAAAACATCCTAACTGGAGCATGTGCAAGCTGTCGGTACTACATTTAGATCGTCAACCGACATATATTTCTGAACGAGGGCGTGAACTCATAGGTTTATGGAGACATGCCTATTCTAAACGTCGATTTTTAAAGGATATCGTATTTTTTACAAACTGGTCACGAGAAAAGTTATAAAACGACACCGTCTACAGAATCGAACCAGGAAAGACTGAGTGGTTTGGCAAATTTCGAATTTATAATATTTTGATCGAGAATTGTATTCATATTTATAATATACTCTTATTTATAATATGGCCTACGTCGCGGGAGTGAAATAAACCCGTTGAATATTTTTATATTACATTGGTGTTATTACACTAAATGAGCCAAGTTAATGTATTTGCTGGCGTCATCTTGCAAACGGCGTTATACGTTTCACGGAATAACTAAAACCGATAAATTTAAGGAATTACCTCGATTTTTTCGAAAAAAATCAGGTCATATTAAAAATAGAATATCAGTGCTCAATGAAGATCGAATTTATGTAACTCGTCATCTATAACAGATAAAAACGAGGAAAATGTTTAAACAGTTAAAGGTAACTCGTTTAATACATTCGGTATCTATTGACCACTTATTCAATATCCTCTAAGTATACACTATTAAAACATTAGTCCCTATGACCACATAGACTTTCCAGAGTCGCAACTTTCACATTATCTAGACAATATTTTCATTTGACGGGTCATTACGTATTTTCCGGACAATAACCCACGGATTGTCGGTTAAAACGTCGATATTTTTATGCGTAACTTATCGCCGGTGCGAGTAATATTTTTCTCGAATAGTCATGAAGTAGGTGAGAATAGCTCTAAAACGAACCATTACTTATGGTTTAAAATATGCCGACGTTAAATGTGTAAAATATCGGACAATGTTGAAAAATGTGCTATAGGCAACAGCTTTTTTTGCGCGGCCTACGCTATGATTTCATGTCCAAAATAGTGAAATTTACACATTTTCGGAATGTACTTAGGGTGTGACTTTTTGCCCGGTAATAACGATATTAACAAAACAGAACATTTTGAAGATTACTTTAACTGGTTGGTGAATACGGGCTACTTGAACTATTGAATAAAATAACTAGTTGGACAACCGACCAATTCCGAAGTTTGTCCTGTCATGATTAAATTTTTTCCTTACTCATCTTTCATTTAAGGGGAAACAGTGTGTCTGTTACCTAGGAATTTTTTGTACCGTTGCCTTAGCCACATAATGACATTTGTCAAGTTATGATTCAATTTGATAACGTGAGAGGTAGCCGTATGATCGTAAATTGGATTTCTGAATACTAAAAAGTGCAATACACTATTATCAACGACATTATTAGTAGGAATTGCCATGGTGATGCTATTTACGTTAGGCTAATTAACTTTTAGAAACGTAGACTAAGTAGATACTTTTCCCTGACCAGAATGTATAATTTGTAGGATTGTAAACTGTAATTTCTCTCTCGATTCTGAAGTAATTTATATAGAGGGTTCAATACAAAACTGCTGCAAGTGCCAAAGAATAAGAGTTATTATAGATGTATTTTCACAACTAAGCTCTGACGTAGGCGTCCATTACAATTGGTAAATCAGGTATATAATCAAAATAGCAAATAGTAGGAATTTAACCTAATCCCTCCACTAAAATTATGAAAGATCATGTTTGAGTAAACCTTACGTTTAAAGAAAAGCAATGGCGTTGGTTTAAAGGGTATATTTTAAAGGTCCGTGAAGTTGTCAGCCTAGCAGCCTAGCAGCCTAGCAGAGTGAAGTTGGCAGCCTAGCAGCCAAGCAGCCTAGCAGACTGAATTGTTTTTATCAAATTTATTGATATATAACACTAGTATTAAACACTAGAAGTCACGTCAAACCGAAAACACTGAAATTCTAGTGAATGTAGAACTGTTCCGGATAAATCACGTTATTCAACTTTTCCGACCAAAATGTCCCGAAAATTGCCCGCAACATAAAAATCTCGCCCTAACAAATATAAGACCTTTAATCTTTTGATAAAAAAACGATAGTGGTCGTTTGAGGATGCTACGCAGCTAGACTGCTGGAAATGTGAAGTGACGTCATAATATTTATATTGTGACGCCAGTTTTGTACGGCGTTTTTAGTTTTGCGGAAAAATTGAAATGTTGGATATCAACAATTTTGACGATTTTTCGCAAAAAATCGGGTCATATTATAAAGAGAATATAAAATATGTGCTCATAAAATTCAGACTTTATTAAATTCGCCATCTAAAACAGATAAAAACTCGGAGCAGCCTCGTTTTTATCTGTTTAAAGATGACGCGTTTAATACATTCAGTATTCAATGACCACTCATTTAATATCCTCTATATACTAACACGAGGTTATGATTGTTACGCACGATCCTGGACACCTAACTATTCGGAGCCCCTCACCAGCATGTGGCGTCTGAAAACAACTGATTGGGTAGGCACCCGATGCTGCAAAAGATGAAATTACGGTACAGTTAGTAACATCATGAAATTAATATTAACCTCGATCAAAACCATTCTAAATCCTTCACTCAGCACCACATTCATTCAAAACACTCGCTCACATCACCAAATTAACCCAAACTACGATAACACTAAAAAAGATAAGATCAACAACTACATTCAAAAAAATTTCGTTAGAAAAAGTCACCGATTTCACTTACTTAATTGAATTTTTTAAGCGTCTGATTGGTTCGTGAGGACATAGAAAGCTTGTATTAATATAATATCAAATGGAAGTAATTAATATCGCTAATTTTGTTCATCTAAAGAAATTCGATAAACCCCTTAATTTCATTCCAAACTCACTCATCACACTCATTCAATTTCATAAACGAAATCATTCTAAAATCATTCACCTTGTCTATTTCACAATGTTTTAAAGTTATTTTTAACTATCAAGGGCGTTACTACCATTTTAAGCACATTGCGTAATAGAATATTTTGGCATTCCATTTAAGAATAGTATTCTCTTTTCTACGAACTCGGACATTCTCCTTGTTTCCATTTTTATCTCTCATACAGAGTGAAATAAGAAGTTCTTCAGAGGCCATTGCTATTAGGCATGTGATAAATATATAATACGTACTTATATTATATTATAGGTTATTGAATTTATATGGGAATATATTGTGTCGGACGAGTTCTTTTGGCAGTGTGCCCGAGCTTGCGAGGGCAACTACGCCAAAAAAACGAGTCCGACACAATATATTCCCATTTAAATTCAATAACCTTTTTATTGTATACTTTGATATTGTTGGACGATATTCACTTCTTATTTATTATTTTTTTAAATCACCTATACTCCAAGAACGATTTTGTAGTTAAATTTAAATCGCTTTTAAATAACAGTTACGCAATAGTCCTTTTCCCGCAAAATCCTTTCCGTTATATTTTTACGTTCGGATGAATACATCCGTTGCTATGAAGTGACAGTGTAAACAAAAAAGACGGAGGACATTTTTTGTGTCGATTCGCATTTTCTATCTTTAAATACGCGTTGATTTCGACTTACTTTGAATAAAAATGAAATAAAGATATTTATAAAAACTTGTTCATTTGTTATTCTTACCAGTTACACGTTCCAGAACTGACTAAATCGGCGTACTTGATTCCGGAGCAGACTAGCGATAGTCATGAAGGACGGGACGGAGTGAAAGACGAAATAAAGAGAAAGATAGGGAGATATGAAATAGTTTTGAAAGAGTTATGTTATAAAATAACAAAAGAAAAGAGAAACAAAAACAGTGATTTGGAAGAAATTTGAGAGGGGGGGGGGGGGCATCTGAGTCGACGGAGATTGGGAGGGGATGAAGTGGTTTATTTCTCGGAAAATGTTTCAAATAGATGAAAACAAAAACTGGTAAATTAACCGTTAGGCATTCAAAGAACTTGAAACGTATTTCTTTACTCAAACAAAACTATTTCTCGAATATTGAACGCAAAAAGAAAGCGTTGATAATGTTATTTTATGTTGACTAATGGCGAGGTAGCAACCAAAAAGTAGGCCAGTCCATTTGTGCACGTGAAAATAATCTTAGTGCAATATCAAAGTATGCAATATCAAAAAATATTGCACATTTTCCTCCCGTTCAAATACATAGAGACAATATCAAAGTATATAATAAGAAAAAATACCTAACGAGGTTGGGAGAATTGATAATTGTCGAGGCTCTGCCGATATTTTTCATTCAATACACTAAGTACGTATTATATTTATCGTATAACCTCTATTTGTCTTGTTTTCGTAGATGTTTCTAACAGAAATGCAAGTTTCTAAAGATAACCGCATCATATCTTTGTTCTAAAAATAACTATTTGATATCATTAAAAAATATCATACAGGATGTTATCATACGGCTATTTGTATAGTTATAAGATAAAAGGAAATACTTAAACCAACGCTCTTCTTCACAGAATCTGGTAAAGACTACCCAATTCCAAAACGAAGAATATAAAATACATATTACATATACATATACGAGTACGTATTGGCTAGATTTAAACTACTAACCAAAAATCGGATTTCGTAATCATCCTGAAGTTGACAATAATTCTAAATTTCGAACGAGTCTTGGTGCTTAACCAGTGACGTCGCTAGTGTAGCTCGGAGACTCGTTTTGTCATAAACTCTCAAATATTTGCTATGATTCGTTGGAACACATGCAATTGTTTGTCTTGTAAAATTTAACGTCATCGAGAAACCGTTTACAGATTATAAATCCAAAGTTTCTCCAAAACTTATTCTCATTTTTCTGGATCTGAGCCCGAGGTTACAAAACTTTTCTCATTAACAATTCAAAATTTTCTCAAATTTCAATTTGAGATTAATGCCGTAATCCTGTTCAATACTCATTTTAATGTATCAACATAAAAGATAATATTAATAATAGTTATAAATGACATTGTGCGAATGTATAGATTACATAAATCTACCCGTCGGAGATATTTAGAAATTTTCGAAATGACACGCACAAGCTCAAACGCCTTACTTGTTATTAAAATCATAATTAACATCCCAATTAGCTGTTTGTAGACGTACATGTTCATTGTTGTTAAATTTAATGAACTTTTTAAAACAAAAATGACGAGAAGAAATTCAGAAATAGGGCAGATAAGGCTCCTTCAAAACAGACTTAAAAGAGATGCGTCATTTATGACGAACTCCGCCAGCGAAGACAAAGGCGAGAAAAATTGATAGGGGCGTCCAATAAGTGTATCATTGAGTGCAAATAAAAAGCTATCATAAATAGAGGATATTGAATGAGTTGTCATAGAATACCGAATTTATTAAACGAGTCATCTATAAACAGATAAAAACGAGGCTGCGCCGAGTTTTTATCTGTTTAAAGATGATGAGTTTAATAAATTGGGTATTTCATGAGCACAAATTTTATATTCTATTTATAATATGACCCGAATATTTGAGAAAAATCGTCAAAATTCTTGAAATTCAACATTTCAATTTTCAGCGAAAATTATAACGCTGTTTCAAACTGACGCTACAATTTACACATTATGACGTCATTTTCGCGGTTACAAATAGCTTTGCCATTCGTTTTTAGCTCATTTGCATAGTTATTCCACTAGTGTAATAACACCCGTGTAATATCAAAAATATTCAACGGGGTTATTTCACTCTCGCGACGTAGGTCATATCATAAATGGAAATAAAGAATGGTGTTATATTCTCTTTGTAAACGGGTGTTCGGTTATGATTAAATATTCATTATTACCGTTTGGTATATACGGGCCGAAATTTTAAGTTTGATACTTTATCTAGTTATTTGCTTTCAGTCTTAAACTACGCACTAGGAAAAACTATTGAAAACTAAAATTAAAAACTCATGTTTTTGATTAATTGCTAAATAAACACATCATTATTACAAAATATGCTAAAATATATTTCTTAATAAATCAATCAGCTTTTTTGTTGTGTAGCATAAGTTCTTTTAAGTCGAAGAATAACGATGTTTATTTAATATTATGCAGAATTTATGGTTAACAAGCTTATAGACCAGCAATTTCAAGTGATCGATAAACAATCAATTTTATAATTAAAAATGATAGGGGATAACGGTTTCTTGAACCTCACTCATTCTTGTGGAACTATACTTAAAAGATCTTACAACTACAAAATTACACGGTTAAAGACATGCTAGTTTAGATCAACGGTAACGTTTTCTCCTTATTTTGTTTCCGCCAAGTTTACAGGCCCAACAAGAAAATAATAGCTATTACCCTTAGTCGATTACATTTTGTCGACGAGTTTCTTTTTGTATTTCCTTTTTTCGTTTTTGAACGAAAAACGACATCGTAAATAGGGAAGAGACGAACCAGACATTTTCAAAGAACCGGAAAATACCGACGACTGTGCTGTATTCACTTGTCTCCCCAAATAGGCTGACAATCGTCAGGGATATACTGACAAAAGGATATACTGATGTTAGAAATACCAGGAATCCATTGTTAGGTCTCCAGTTGCTGCGATATGACCTGGCATAATTGTTACAAGCGGCGTAAAACCCAATTCAAGCAATTAAAAAAAAACAAAAAACTTTGGGATACACTTTGAGGGATAAAAACCGACCAGTGGCTACGTTATCATCGGATTTTTTATTTTGCTAATTTATATAACCGAAAAAAATAACCAGAGTTTGTTAAATAATGGCAAACTCCGCAGTGGATAGCCGACTTCCGACCGACGCATGATGGATATTTTTCAAGACTCAGATTCAAATTAATAGTTGATCAGCTTTTCGCACCTATCCAAAAGCACGTTCGAGAGATTTTTAACAACGCTAACATATTTCCCAAATAATGCTACAGCAACCAAGAACATTTTGTTAAGGATTGTTTGATTTGACGTCAGTGACGTCATAAATCTGCTCCGTAGTCAGTTACTAGTGAGTCAAACGCTTGATGTGATTGATTTTTTGCTTCAATTTTCTCTACCTACTCATTTAATATCATAAATATCACAGGCAAAATCTTTAAAAAAAATCGCATTGCTTTCTCAAAAGTCTCTTCTCAAAGTCTCAAAATTTTCGGACCAGCCCTCGTACACAAATCTTGGCTAGGTTTAATACGAGACCCAAAAATAGGAGTGACAGGGTGGGGCATATTTTCAGTTTTAAATCTGTAAAAATCTTCTCCGTCAAAATCATTGGGTCGAATTCAATGAAACATGGCATGGGTGTTCCTTGAGTAACCCTTTACTTAAATTGTTAAAGAAAATTTTGATTGACCCCCAAATATGGGATGTCGGGCTTATCTTCACTTTAAAATCTTTAAAAAACATCTCCGCCCAAATAATTCAGGTCAACAGGGGTCGTAATCGAATACACGTAGAAAGCAACTTGAAGAGAATGATCATTCTTCTAAAGACCACAGACTTTAATTCTGTTCACCACGCCGAAAACATGCATAAGACAGCAAATTATATATCTTCATGGTCGAGCAAACCTCGGTGTTCAGGCTGTAGCAGGCAACACTGAATCGACCGGCTCAAAATCCATTTTGAAGCATCGGAAATCTAGTAGAAACTCTGAGAGGCCATTCTTGGTCACAAATCCAAAGAATAGCCTGCGCGAGCAATCGCAAAGTGATTATAAGTCAGATTCCATGATTTTCCAAAAGGTAAGATTTGTCCCCCTTTCCGTGTTATCCCGTATTATTGCCCCTTTCAAGTTTGAAGCACTGTTCCTTAGCAATATCTCGGCAATCCATTTGTGCTTTAGCACACAATTATAGTCAAATGGGAATAATTACAGAATCAAAATAAAACATTCTGATATTTCATTCAGGGTTAAAAATGACCATCAATATAAATAGTGGTGCTTTTCGAAACAAGAGTTGTATATTTTTCTATACGATCATCGCTCTGTCCTTATATAGTCCGTTTGACTTCTATATGGACCAACCTTTCATCAATTAAATAAAATTGCATTTGAATGAAGGATATCTTTGTGGTAAAATATTAATTTCATCTTAATACCATCCCAAAAAATATTTTTTGGAAAAAAAAAAAATCATTTTAAATAATGATTTTGTCTATCCAGTTAATGATAATATGTTCGTATTTTCTGCTCTTAAACACGAGGGGTCGTGAAGGCTGTTTAGTTGTAAGAAATTGTAAACAAATAGTAAAAACACGTGGTTTTAAACTAAACATTTGATGGAAGAAATGCCCTTTATTCCATATTTGGAAATAAGCTCATTAGCATATCGACGGTTAGGACATCTTAAACATAAATATCCCGTGATTTGTACTGATATTACTCGCCTGCTTATCTAGCTTTCCTCGTGAAAATCTCAACGACTTCGTAAAACAATCCTTTTTGATTGGTCTAAATAAGGGAATAGCCGCCACCATAGCGCAGTTGGTTAGGCATTAGACTTCCAATCTGGAAGTCGTGGGTTTGATCCCCGGTGGCGGCAAATATTCTTTCCGACGTTTGTCTTTCACCAATTGGTAGATAATCGTAAACCTATGTGAAATAGCAGTCGGAGGCTAGGAAAGGGTGTAATGGTAGTACAGGTGAAAGAAATACCAGGAATCCATTGTCAGGTGCTCCGGTCGCGCGATATAACTGCGAGATTGTTGAAAGCGGCGTTAAACCCATTCAAACATGGATAAAAACTATTATCAATTATTTGGTCAAACAGTTTTTTAACAAATACAGAATACACTAAGATTTGATATCCTAAGGAAGTTAAAAAATCTACGAAATTAATTTTTCAAAAATACTCGATTTTATACTAAAACGACTTGCCATAATTCATACACTTATCACTCGGGCCCCTATGCAAATGAAAGCTATTTTTGGATAGACAATTCGCTGTTCCGTTTATTAAAGACACGAGTAGGTATGAAAGGCAGACAGTTAACATGTAGACGAACGGACAAAATCATTATTGCACCTTCAAAAATGCTGAAAAACAGTATTCATCATGTGATTAGATGGAAAATATTATATGACCAGTAAAAAAATACGCTTCATTAATTCGGTTCAGAGATTTTCGGCGAAATGTTGGTCCATATAGAAGTCAAACGGATTATACCTAAACACGGCGCGTTTTACATTAAAGCTAACGACGGTACATCACGGAAACATGGTATCGTTTCCGTAAGGAGATATGTTTTCCAAGAGATCTGTTTAAATAGTTGATTGCATCATAATTTGACGACCAAAACATCCTAACTGGAGCATGTGCAAGCTGTCGGTACTACATTTAGATCGTCAACCGACATATATTTCTGAACGAGGGCGTGAACTCATAGGTTTTTGGAGACATGCCTATTCTAAACGTCGATTTTTAAAGGATATCGTATTTTTTACAAACTGGTCACGAGAAAAGTTATAAAACGACACCGTCTACAGAATCGAACCAGGAAAGACTGAGTGGTTTGGCAAATTTCGAATTTATAATATTTTGATCGAGAATTGTATTCATATTTATAATATACTCTTATTTATAATATGGCCTACGTCGCGGGAGTGAAATAAACCCGTTGAATATTTTTATATTACATTGGTGTTATTACACTAAATGAGCCAAGTTAATGTATTTGCTGGCGTCATCTTGCAAACGGCGTTATACGTTTCACGGAATAACTAAAACCGATAAATTTAAGGAATTACCTCGATTTTTTCGAAAAAAATCAGGTCATATTAAAAATAGAATATCAGTGCTCAATGAAGATCGAATTTATGTAACTCGTCATCTATAACAGATAAAAACGAGGAAAATGTTTAAACAGTTAAAGGTAACTCGTTTAATACATTCGGTATCTATTGACCACTTATTCAATATCCTCTAAGTATACACTATTAAAACATTAGTCCCTATGACCACATAGACTTTCCAGAGTCGCAACTTTCACATTATCTAGACAATATTTTCATTTGACGGGTCATTACGTATTTTCCGGACAATAACCCACGGATTGTCGGTTAAAACGTCGATATTTTTATGCGTAACTTATCGCCGGTGCGAGTAATATTTTTCTCGAATAGTCATGAAGTAGGTGAGAATAGCTCTAAAACGAACCATTACTTATGGTTTAAAATATGCCGACGTTAAATGTGTAAAATATCGGACAATGTTGAAAAATGTGCTATAGGCAACAGCTTTTTTTGCGCGGCCTACGCTATGATTTCATGTCCAAAATAGTGAAATTTACACATTTTCGGAATGTACTTAGGGTGTGACTTTTTGCCCGGTAATAACGATATTAACAAAACAGAACATTTTGAAGATTACTTTAACTGGTTGGTGAATACGGGCTACTTGAACTATTGAATAAAATAACTAGTTGGACAACCGACCAATTCCGAAGTTTGTCCTGTCATGATTAAATTTTTTCCTTACTCATCTTTCATTTAAGGGGAAACAGTGTGTCTGTTACCTAGGAATTTTTTGTACCGTTGCCTTAGCCACATAATGACATTTGTCAAGTTATGATTCAATTTGATAACGTGAGAGGTAGCCGTATGATCGTAAATTGGATTTCTGAATACTAAAAAGTGCAATACACTATTATCAACGACATTATTAGTAGGAATTGCCATGGTGATGCTATTTACGTTAGGCTAATTAACTTTTAGAAACGTAGACTAAGTAGATACTTTTCCCTGACCAGAATGTATAATTTGTAGGATTGTAAACTGTAATTTCTCTCTCGATTCTGAAGTAATTTATATAGAGGGTTCAATACAAAACTGCTGCAAGTGCCAAAGAATAAGAGTTATTATAGATGTATTTTCACAACTAAGCTCTGACGTAGGCGTCCATTACAATTGGTAAATCAGGTATATAATCAAAATAGCAAATAGTAGGAATTTAACCTAATCCCTCCACTAAAATTATGAAAGATCATGTTTGAGTAAACCTTACGTTTAAAGAAAAGCAATGGCGTTGGTTTAAAGGGTATATTTTAAAGGTCCGTGAAGTTGTCAGCCTAGCAGCCTAGCAGCCTAGCAGAGTGAAGTTGGCAGCCTAGCAGCCAAGCAGCCTAGCAGACTGAATTTTTTTTTATCAAATTTATTGATATATAACACTAGTATTAAACACTAGAAGTCACGTCAAACCGAAAACACTGAAATTCTAGTGAATGTAGAACTGTTCCGGATAAATCACGTTATTCAACTTTTCCGACCAAAATGTCCCGAAAATTGCCCGCAACATAAAAATCTCGCCCTAACAAATATAAGACCTTTAATCTTTTGATAAAAAAACGATAGTGGTCGTTTGAGGATGCTACGCTGCTAGACTGCTGGAAATGTGAAGTTGGCAGTCTGGCAGCCTAGCAGCCTAGCAGAGTTAAGTTGGCAGCCTAGCAGCCTAGCAGCCTAGCAGACTAAAATTTTTTTTTATCAAATTTATTGATATATAACCCTAGTATTAAACACTAGAAGTCACTTCAAACCGAAAACACTGAAATTCTAGTGAATTTAGAACTGTTCCGGATAAATCACGTTATTCAACTTTTCCGACCAAAATGTCCCGAAAATTGCCCGCAACATATCAATATCGCCCTAACAAAAATGGGAACTTTAGTCTTTTGTTAAAAAAACCGATAGTTGTCATTTTAGAATGCTACGCCGCTAGACTGCTGGAAATGTGTAGTTGGCAGTCTGGCAGCCTAGCAGCCTAGCAGAGTGAAGTTGGCAGCCTAGCAGCCTAGCATCCTAGCAGACGGAAAAATTTTTTGTCAAATTTATTGATATATAACACAAGTTTTAAACACTAGAAGTCACTTCAAACCGTAAACTTTGAAATTCTAGTGAATGTAGAACTTTTCCGGATAAATCACGTTATTCAACTTTTCCGACCAAAATGTCCCGAAAATAACCCGCAACATATCAATCTCGCCCTAACAAATATGAGAACTTTAATCTTTTGATAAAAAAAAAAACGATAGTGGTCATTTTAGTATGCTACGCCGCTAGACTGCTGGAAATGTGAAGTTGGCAGTCTGGCAGCCTAGCAGCCTAGCAGCCTAGCAGAGTGAAGTTGGCAGCCTAGCAGCCTAGCAGCCTAGCAGACTGAAATTTTTTTTATCAAAATTATTGATATATAACACTAGTATTGAACACTAGAAGTCACTTCAAAACGTAAACACTAAAATTCTAGTGAATGTAGATTTGTTCCGGATATATCACGTTATTCAACTTTTCCGACCAAAATGTCCCGAAAATTGCCCGCAACATATCAATCTCGCCCTAACAAATATGAGAACTTTAATCTTTTGATATAAAAATCGATAGTGGTCATTTTAGTATGCTACGCCGCTAGACTGCTGGAAATGTGAAGTTGGCAGCCTAGCAGCCTAGCAGAGTGAAGTTGGCAGCCTAGCAGCCTAGCAGTCTAGCAGACTGAATTTTTTTTTTATCAAATTTATTGATACATAACACTAGTATTAAACACAAGAAGTCACGTCAAACCGAAAACACTGAAATTCTAGTGAATGTAGAACTGTTCCGGATAAATCACGTTATTCAACTTTTCCGACCAAAATGTCCCGAAAATTGCCCGCAACATATCAATCTCGCCCCTTAAAAAATATAAGACCTTTAATCTTTTGATAAAAAAACGATAGTGGTCGTTTGAGGATGCTACGCCGCTAGAATGCTGGAAATGTGAAGTTGGCAGTCTGGCAGCCTAGCAGCCTAGCAGCCTAGCAGAGTGAAGTTGGCAGCCTAGAAGCCTAGCAGCCCATTTTTTTTAATCAACTTTATTGATATATAACACTAGTATTAAACACTAGAAGTCACTTCAAACCGTAAACACTGAAATTCTAGTGAATGTAGAACTGTTCCGGATATATCACGTTATTTACTTTTCCGACCAAAATGTCCCGAAAATTGCCCGCAACATATCAATATCGCCCTAACAAAAATGGGAACTTTAGTCTTTTGATAAAAAAAACGAAAGTGGTCATTTTAGTATGCTACGCCGCTAGACTGCTGGAAATGTGAAGTTGAAAGCCTAGCAGCCTAGCAGCTTAGCAGAGTGAAGTTGGCGGCCTAGCAGCCTAGCAGACTGAAATTTTTTTTGTCAAATTTATTGATATATAACACAAGTATTAAACACTAGAAGTCACTTCAAACCGTAAACTTTGAAATTCTAGTGAATGTAGAACTGTTCCGGATAAATCACGTTATTCAACTTTTCCGATCAAAATGTCCCGAAAATTGCCCGCAACATATCATCTCGCCCTAACAAATATGAGAACTTTAATCTTTTGATAAAAAAAACGAAAGTGGTCATTTTAGTATGCTACGCCGCTAGACTGCTGGAAATGTGAAGTTGGCAGTCTGGCAGCCTAGCAGCCTAGCAGAGTGAAGTTGGCAGCCTAGCAGCCTAGCAGCCTAGCAGACTGAAATTTTTTTATCAAAATTATTGATATCTAACACTAGTATTGAACACTAGAAGTCACTTCAAAACGTAAACACTAAAATTCTAGTGAATGTAGATTTGTTCCGGATATATCACGTTATTCAACTTTTCCGACCAAAATGTCCCGAAAATTGCCCGCAACATATCAATCTCGCCCTAACAAATATGAGAACTTTAATCTTTTGATAAAAAAAACGATAGTGGTCATTTTAGTATGCTACGCCGCTAGACTGCTGGAAATGTGAAGTTGGCAGACTGGCAGCCTAGCGGCCTAGCAGCCTAGCAGAGTGAAGTTGGCAGCCTAGCAGCCTAGCAGCCTAGCAGACTGATTTTTTTTATCAAATTTATTGATATATAACACTTGTATTAAACACTAGAAGTCACGTCAAACCGAAAACACTGAAATTCTAGTGAATGTAGAACTGTTCCGGATAAATCACGTTATTCAACTTTTCCGACCAAAATGTCCCGAAAATTGCCCGCAACATATCATCTCGCCCTCACAAATATAAGACCTTTAATCTTTTGATAAAAAAACGATAGTGGTCGTTTGAGGATGCTACACACACACATACACACAATTTTTTTTTTTATGTCCATGTGGCTTTTGTCCACTTTTCAGTTAAGGGCATGTGGCTTTTGTCCGATGGGGCTTTTCTCTATGGGGGCTTTCGTCCCAAGGGGCTTTTGTTCTAGGGGGCTTTTGTCCGTGTCCCTTTTGATAAGTAACAATAATGGTCCTCACAACTTACAGTTTGATGAATAGCAGTTTATTTATTACATTTCAATAAAAAGAAGTAAAATAGGTAAAATAGGAGAAATTATGACAAAACTTATAGATTTAAAGGGAAATTATAACGAATCAAAGAGCAAGAAACACAGTATTTTGAAATGATTGTACCCTATTTGTAAAGCATTTCTTTTTTTTTAAAAGTCTCTCAAACACCCTCACAGCTTTATTTGCTAAAATATATATCGTAAAAAGTCCATACAAAGAATAGTGTAGTGTAGAACAGGGAAATTTTCGCGTCAAGGAATGCTCAGGTTTTCCTGCACACGGTTCTATTTGTGGCGTTTTATTTTATAATAAGAAAGGTTTGATTTCAATAGATCTAGGTGAAATGGATTTAATCTCGTATTATGCACTTATAAATTCATTTTGACTTGCCAATCGCCGTAAATGATATGTGAATAAATCTCGATTTCAGCTTGCGATATAATATATTGTTAATTTCACACTAAGACTCTGCGTATGAGATTATTTGCGAAAATAAATATATTTTTGTCTTATTAAGCACACAAGTAAATAATCAATTGAGTTTGAAATTCAGGGAAATTTAGAAATATTGTCCATTCTAACAATTTATATCGCTTAGGAACTTGAAAATATATTTTGTGTGTTTTTTTTTTTAAGATATAACTTTCATTGCAATTTAAGTGATTAATAACCGGCTGCTTGTTCGCAGCGTTTTTAAGTCAGTGAAGCTAACCACCCCGCGAAAGACGATTGTAAATTTAAACGCGCGAAAGCATTTCCAAGTTTACAGCAAATTGTAAGTATTACCGAGATATTTAAATTTGGACAAATTAGACAGATACAACACAATAATTGGTGGCTAGGACATGTTCGCACGAAAGACTAGCAACGTCTTTAGCATCCAAGTCCTGTGACCTGTCCAATGCTCAGGAAAAAAGGCATCTGCAAGCCCATCAGAAATTGTACACTCCACAACAAAGCGAAGCGTATGTAAGAGTGAAGCGTTCGCGATCATACTGTTATTCTAAACCAATGAGGGTACTGACAGCTTTCAATATGAACAGTTTTCTAGCAAGTTGCCCTGAACCTACTGTCAACGTTTACCAACACGTTACAAGGTAATACAAATTTCTCAACTACATCTAAATCTTATCTATATTATCATTTCAGTCGAATAAAACTATTTTGAATAAAACAAGGTAATATTTTAGATATGATTTAATATCACAAATACCAATACTTTTCTTAACAGATATCATGCATGTTCGTCAGATTGTTCGATGTAGCGAGGGCCTCACCGTCCTATTTCGAAAAGCAGTCGGCAACGTTCTACAAGAAGTTTGTGACAAATGTGACAAATCAACGATACATAGGATTTCTCTTAGATCGTTGACGTGTCGATAAAATTTAACTAAAATTGAAATTTAACGATCTAGTTAGCGACTTAATCCCCCGACCATCTTCTTTTTATTCTTTTTCTCATATGTCTATATTTTCTTGTCCTTTTCCCGTCAGATTTTGGCGACCAGTCGTCGGCATTTCGCTTCGCAGGCGATAAAAAGACTGGTACAACGCTAGCGTTGTATTCTTTCTAATCGAAAAATGAAAAATAGAAGGCGCCTACGCGATAGTCCTGTGACCGGTCCAATGCTCAGGAAAAAAGGCATCTGCAAACGCATCAGAAATTATACCCTCCATAACAAAGCGAAGCGTATCTAAGAGTGAAGCGTTCGCGATCATACTGTTATTCTGAACCAATGAGGGTACTGACAGCTTTCAATGTGAACGAGTGATTTCGGTTTGAGGTGACTTCTAGTGCTCAATACTAGTGTTATATATCAATAAATTTGATAAAAAAAATTTCAGTCTGCTAGGCTGCTAGGCTGCTAGGCTGCCAACTTCACTCTGCTAGGCTGCTAGGCTGCTAGGCTGCCAGACTGCCAACTTCACATTTCCAGCAGTCTAGCGGCGTAGCATACTAAAATGACCACTTTCGTTTTTTTTATCAAAAGATTTAAGTTCTCATATTTGTTAGGGCGAGATTGATATGTTGCGGGCAATTTTCGGGACATTTTGGTCGGAAAAGTTGAATAACGTGATATATCCGGAACAGTTCTACATTCACTAGAATTTCAGTGTTTACGGTTTGAAGTGACTTCTAGTGTTTAATACTAGTGTTATATATCAATAAATTTGTTAAAAAAATTTCAGTCTGCTAGGCTGCTAGGCTGCTAGGCTGCCAAATTCACTCTGCTAGGCTGCTAGGCTGCTAGGCTGCCAGACTGCCAACTTCACATTTTCAGCAGTCTAGCGGCGTAGCATACTAAAATGACCACTATCGTTTTTTTATCAAAAGATTAAAGTTCTCATATTTGTTAGGGCGAGATTGATGTGTTGCGGGCAATTTTCGGGACATTTTGGTAGGAAAAGTTGAATAACGTGATTTATCCGGAACAAATCTACATTCACTAGAATTTTAGTGTTTAAGTTTTGAAGTGACTTCTAGTGTTCAATACTAGTGTTATATATCAATAAATTTGACAAAAAAACTTCAGTCTGCTAGGCTGCTAGGCTGCTAGGCCGCCAACTTCACTCTGCTAAGCTGCTAGGCTGCTAGGCTTTCAACTTCACATTTCCAGCAGTCTAGCGGTGTAGCATACTAAAATGACCACTTTCGTTTTTTTTATCAAAAGATTAAAGTTCTTATATTTGTTAGGGCGAGATTGATATGTTGCGGGCAATTTTCGGGACATTTTGGTCGGAAAAGTTGAATAAAGTGATATATCCGGAACAGTTCTACATTCACTAGAATTTCAAAGTTTTCGGTTTGACGTGACTTCTAGTGTTTAATACTAGTTTTATTTTCAATAAATATGATAAAAAAAAATTCAGTCTGCTAGGCTGCTAGGCTGCCAACTTCACTCTGCTAGGCTGCTAGGCTGCCAGACTGCCAACTTCACATTTCCAGCATTCTAGCGGCGTAGCATACTAAAATGACCACTTTCGTTTTTTTTATCAGAAGACTAAAGTTCCCATTTTTGTTAGGGCGATATTGATATGTTGAGGGCAATTTTCGGGATATTTTGGTCGGAAAAGTTGAATAACGTGATTTATCCGGAACAGTTCTAAATTCACTAGAATTTCAGTGTTTTCGGTTTGACGTGACTTCTAGTGTTTAATACTAGTGTTATATATCAATAAATTTGATTAAAAAAAATTCAGTCTGCTAGGCTGCTAGGCTGCTAGGCTGCCAACTTCACTCTGCTAGGCTGCTAGGCTGCTAGGCTGCCTGTCTGCCAACTTCACATTTCCAGCAGTCTAGCAGCGTAGCATCCTCAAACGACCACTATCGTTTTTTTTATCAGAAGACTAAAGTTCCCATTTTTGTTAGGGCGATATTGATATGTTGCGGGCAATTTTCGGGATATTTTGGTCGGAAAAGTTGAATAACGTGATTTATCCGGAACAGTTCTAAATTCACTAGAATTTCAGTGTTTTCGGTTTGACGTGACTTCTAGTGTTTAATACTAGTGTTATATATCAATAAATTTGATTAAAAAAAATTCAGTCTGCTAGGCTGCTAGGCTGCTAGGCTGCCAACTTCACTCTGCTAGGCTGCTAGGCTGCTAGGCTGCTAGGCTGCCTGTCTGCCAACTTCACATTTCCAGCAGTCTAGCGACGTAGCATACTAAAATGACCACTTTCGTTTTTTTTTTTATCAAAAGATTAAAGTTCATATATTTGTTAGGGCGAGATTGATATGTTGCGGGCAATTTTCGGGACATTTTGGTCGGAAAAGTTGAATAACGTGATATATCCGGAACAAATCTACATTCGCTAGAATTTTAGTGTTTACGTTTTGAAGTGACTTCTAGTGTTCAATACTAGTGTTAGATATCAATAATTTTTATAAAAAAAATTTCAGTCAGCTAGGCTGCTAGGCTGCTAGGCTGCCAACTTCACTCTGCTAGGCTGCTAGGCTGCTCGGCTGCCAGACTGCCAACTTCACATTTCCAGCAGTCTAGCGGCGTAGCATACTAAAATGACCACTTTCGTTTTTTTTATCAAAGGATTAAAGTTCTCATATTTGTTAGGGCGAGATTGATATGTTGCGGGCAATTTTCGGGACATTTTGGTAGGAAAAGTTGAATAACGTGATATATCCTGAACAGTTCTACATTCACTAGAATTTCAGTGTTTACGGTTTGAAGTGACTTCTAGTGTTTAATACTTGTGTTATATATCAATAAATTTGACAAAAAAAGTTTTCAGTCTGCTAGGCTGCTAGGCTGCCAACTTCACTCTGCTAGGCTGCTAGGCTGCCAGACTGCCAACTTCACATTTCCAGCATTCTAGCGGCGTAGCATACTAAAATGACCACTATCGTTTTGTTTTATCAAAAGACTAAAATTCCCATTTTTGTTAGGGCGATATTGATATGTTGCGGGCAATTTTCGGGACATTTTGGTCGGAAAAATTGAATAACGTGATATATCCTGAACAGTTCTACATTCACTAGAATTTCAGTGTTTACGGTTTGAAGTGACTTCTAGTGTTTAATACTAGGGTTATATATCAATAATTTATTAAAAAAAATTTTGTCTGCTAGGCTGCTAGGCTGTTAGGCTGCCAACTTCACTCTGCTAGGCTGCTAGGCTGCCAGACTGCCAACTTCACATTTCCAGCATTCTAGCGGCGTAGCATACTAAAATGACCACTATCGTTTTTTTTTTATCAAAAGACTAAAGTTCCCATTTTTGTTAGGGCGATATTGATATGTTGCGGGCAATTTTCGGGACATTTTGGTCGAAAAAGTTGAATAACGTGATATATCCGGAACAGTTCTACATTCACTAGAATTTCAGTGTTTACGGTTTGAAGTGACTTCTAGTGTTTAATACTAGTGTTATATATCAATAAATTTGATAAAAAATATTCAGTCTGCTAGGCTGCTAGGCTGCTAGGCTGCCAACTTCACTCTGCTAGGCTGCTAGGCTGCCAGACTGCCAACTTCACATTTCCAGCAGTCTAGCGGCGTAGCATACTAAAATGACCACTTTCGTTTTTTTATCAAAAGATTAAAGTTCTCATATTTGTTTGGGCGAGATTGATGTGTTGCGGGCAATTTTCGGGACATTTTGATCGGAAAAGTTGAATAAGGTGATTTATCCGGAACAAATCTACATTCACTAGAATTTTAGTGTTTAAGTTTTGAAGTGACTTCTAGTGTTCAATACTAGTGTTATATATCAATAAATTTGACAAAAAACCTTCAGTCTGCTAGGCTGCTAGGCTGCTAGGCCGCCAACTTCACTCTGCTAAGCTGCTAGGCTGCTAGGCTGCCAACTTCACATTTCCAGCAGTCTAGCGGCCTAGCATTCTAAAATGACCACTTTCGTTTTTTTATCAAAAGATTAAAGTTCTTATATTTGTTAGGGCGAGATTGATATGTTGCGGGCAATTTTCGGGACATTTTGGTCGGAAAAGTTGAATAAAGTGATATATCCGGAACAGTTCTACATTCACTAGAATTTCAAAGTTTTCGGTTTGACGTGACTTCTAGTGTTTAATACTAGTTTTATTTTCAATAAATATGATAAAAAAAATTCAGTCTGCTAGGCTGCTAGGCTGCCAACTTCACTCTGCTAGGCTGCTAGGCTGCCAGACTGCCAACTTCACATTTCCAGCATTCTAGCGGCGTAGCATACTAAAATGACCACTATCGTTTTTTTTATCAGAAGACTAAAGTTCCCATTTTTGTTAGGGCGATATTGATATGTTGCGGGCAATTTTCGGGACATTTTGGTCGGAAAAGTTGAATAACGTGATTTATCCGGAACAGTTCTAAATTCACTAGAATTTCAGTGTTTTCGGTTTGACGTGACTTCTAGTGTTTAATACTAGTGTTATATATCAATAAATTTGATTAAAAAAGATTCAGTCTGCTAGGCTGCTAGGCTGCCAACTTCACTCTGCTAGGCTGCTAGGCTGCCTGTCTGCCAACTTCACATTTCCAGCAGTCTAGCGACGTAGCATACTAAAATGACCACTTTCGTTTTTTTTTTATCAAAAGATTAAAGTTCTCATATTTGTTAGGGCGATATTGATATGTTGCGGGCAATTTTCGGGACATTTTGGTCGGAAAAGTTGAATAACGTGATATATCCGGAACAAATCTACATTCGCTAGAATTTTAGTGTTTACGTTTTGAAGTGACTTCTAGTGTTCAATACTAGTGTTAGATATCAATAATTTTGATAAAAAAAATTTCAGTCAGCTAGGCTGCTAGGCTGCCAACTTCACTCTGCTAGGCTGCTAGGCTGCTAGGCTGCCAGACTGCCAACTTCACATTTCCAGCAGTCTAGCGGCGTAGCATACTAAAATGACCACTTTCGTTTTTTTTTATCAAAGGATTAAAGTTCTCATATTTGTTAGGGCGAGATTGATATGTTGCGGGCAATTTTCGGGACATTTTGGTCGGAAAAGTTGAATAACGTGATATATCCGGAACAGTTCTACATTCACTAGAATTTCAGTGTTTACGGTTTGAAGTGACTTCTAGTGTTTAATACTTGTGTCATATATCAATAAATTTGACAAAAAAAGTTTTCAGTCTGCTAGGCTGCTAGGCTGCCAACTTCACTCTGCTAGGCTGCTAGGCTGCCAGACTGACAACTTCACATTTCCAGCATTCTAGCGGCGTAGCATACTAAAATGACCACTATCGTTTTTTTTTTATCAAAAGACTAAAGTTCCCATTTTTGTTAGGGCGATATTGATATGTTGCGGGCAATTTTCGGGACATTTTGGTCGGAAAAGTTGAATAACGTGATATATCCTGAACAGTTCTACATTCACTAGAATTTCAGTGTTTACGGTTTGAAGTGACTTCTAGTGTTTAATACTAGGGTTATATATCAATAATTTGATAAAAAAAATTTTAGTCTGCTAGGCTGCTAGGCTGCTAGGCTGCCAACTTCACTCTGCTAGGCTGCTAGGCTGCTAGGCTGCCAGACTGCCAACTTCACATTTCCAGCAGTCTAGCAGCGTAGCATCCTCAAACGACCACTATCGTTTTTTTATCAAAAGATTAAAGTTCTCATATTTGTTAGGGCGATATTGATATGTTGCGGGCAATTTTCGGGACATTTTGGTCGGAAAAGTTGAATAACGTGATTTATCCTGAACAGTCCTCATTCACTAGAATTTCAGTGTTTACGGTTTGACGTGACTTCTAGTGTTTAATACTAGTGTTATATATCAATAAATTTGATTAAAAAAGATTCAGTCTGCTAGGCTGCTAGGCTGCCAACTTCACTCTGCTAGGCTGCTAGGCTGCCAACTTCACGGCTTAATTCGTTACTCTAACCTTTTTTATCTATTTCGAACAAATGGCACGAGAATCTAACAGTAAAACGGTGGTTTCACGGCTCACGGCGCAAAATCTACCTATATTGATCTTATAATGACCTGGCATTCATTAAATATTCCTTATGACCCCTATTTATAGTCGCAAAATATGTTTCTTTATATAAGACTTAAACTCGCGACGTTTAGATTTAATTAAATGTTTCACATCTCCTCGTACACACGGAAATTTAGCTGTAGTAGTAAGGCTGTTGTCCTTTAATTTAGAGGTCATGAGTTCAAGTCGGCTCATTACCAAGGGATTGAAGATAAGAGACATATATTTACACAAAATAATCATCTACCGATTCTATTATGATTGGGATAGATCCTGACTCTTCCCGAAGTTTGTGATTTTCTTCTAAATTCTTGGTTATACACAATCAAGAATTCCTCCAAATATGTTTCTTAAGCAGTTCCAGGTTCCATCCTTGCATCTTTCCGCATCGGTTTTTATAAAATGGGGTTTTTGTGTGGTTAGGGGGGGGGGGGGGGGGGATTGGAACAGCGGCGCAGGTAGTAGAGGGTATAATAGTCTAAAATCTTCATTCATGAAAGATATTATATTGTTGATACTCAGAGGCTACTGTATAACCCACAATTTAGGAATTTGAGGAAGTATTATTGAAATTTCTTAATTTAGAATTCAGAAAATCTGTCAATTTAATAAAACTGATGCGGTGTAGAATATGTTGACATATGCACAAAGATGTAAGGATGGAATCTGGAACTCAACTGCTTAAGAAAGGTTAAAGAAATGAAGTACATGTAAATGATTCAGTCTACATATGTGTATGATGAATATCGTCCAATTCACATCATTACATTCGTGTCCGTCACGCGAAAAAGAATCACCTGGGAAAATGAATACTTGTAAATGAAAAAAAACCAAACCAACAACAACAACACAACAACAACAACAACGCACACACGAATTGTGTTTATTTCATTTTAACCAGATATCTCAGATTTTTTTAATAAAACTATTCACAGAATGGTAGAATGGTCAATCTATAGATAGAATAGATTTTATCTTATAACTATACAAATATCTGTGTGATAACAACCCGTATGATATTTTTTATGATATCACATAGTTATTTTTAGAACAATAATATCATGCAGTTATTTTTAGAAACTTGCATTTCGGTAAGAAACATCGACGAAAACAAGACAAAAAGAGGTTATAAGATAAATATAATACATTCTTAGTGTATTGTATGAAAAAAATATCAAACTCGGTTGTGAGAATTGACAATTGTCTCGGCAGAGCCTCGACAATGATCAATTCTCCCAACCTCGTTAGATATTTTTTTTCATATAATACACTAAGTATGTATTATATATATAAAAAAAATGCCAAAGCGAAAATTTCTTATCCTGGACAGCATGCGCGATCTTGCGCAGATCGCACAGGATATGCAAGATCAATTGTTTTCGCGCGCTACTCAATTTGTCCTTTTTTGTGGGACAGTTTATTTTTTGTATACATGAATACTAAACCAAACTTCTGACGTAATTCGGAGGTACATGCGATTAAACTATTCATCTATAAACATATAAAAACGAGGCTACGCCGAGTTTTTATCTGTTTTAGATTACGAGTTTCATAAATTCGATATTTTTTCGTGCAAATTTGACCAAATGTTTTGCAATACATCGAGGACATTCCAGAAATTTTTAATTTAAGTTATTCCGCGAACCATATAATGCCGTTTGCAAAAATGACGTCAGCTTATCTAGTTATGACGGGTCATTTCACAGCGAAAATACAACGTCGGTATGCAATCTTAGCTCATTTGCATAGTTATTCCACTAGTATTATAACACCAGTGTAATATTAAAAATATTCAACGTTGTTAATTTAACTCCCAAGACGTAGGTCAAATTATAAGGATAATTATTTAATTGCACTCCTAGTCATTGAAGGGAATCATTCAATCCTTTACTTCTACAACAACAACAACAACAGCAGCAGCAACAACAACAACATATTTCAATGTTAAGAAAGGCAGTTTTACGTCAAGAACAGAAAAAAGGGACGACTTTAGACTGATATTTTACTATGAGACATTGAAAAATCGAACTTCATGCGATTCGCTGTTGTCTTAGAAGTTTGGGATAGTAAAAAAATTAAGAGCCATCTAATCAAAGAAGCCATAGCAAAGTCACTGTCGTTGACAGGATTTTCAAAACACGACTGCATTAACAGTTAATGATTTTCTGGCGTTCTCTCCAAACAAGGGATGACAGAATCCGAGAATTCTATAAACTTTGAGGGTTTCAAATAAAAGTGTGAGGATAGTCATTTAAAGGTATTCTTTCCCATAGCCAAAGAAATGTTCCCAAAGCCAAAGAAAAAAGTCCGTCATTAAATCATATATCTGACCCGTCACGCGAAAAGGGACCATCCGGGAACTCTGTAAAATAAATATTTGAAAAAAGAGGTTGATTCTAGTGCGGGACAACCAGAGGTCGCATTTCAAATATTCTTTCACTCGAAGGTGGATTGAACATTCTTGATTCAGAAAAAAAACACATTGCGTTAAGTTTCGACCCTAGTCAGTCTGCGTAAACCACGCAGTCTGACTAGGGTCGAGACTTTACGCGCTACCCAGATGGTACCTTTTCGCGTGACGGGACACATATATTAAATCAAATAACAGCTTTGGTTCTTAGGCAATAAAACCTAAATGAGCCTTTACGTGATATTGCCAACAATTTTCACCAGCCTGTGCATCCACACAGTAAGACCAGAGTCTTCACTACGCATTATGTAGATAGATAATGTCTCAAAGTTTCTGTAGACAACCAGGAAAGTTCACATTTACAGAATGATTGTGGCTGTCTACGTTGCTCAATGCCCCCCCCCCCCCCGCACATTTCCATTTATTGGAAATGTCGCGCGCAGGTTCAAGTGTTAGCAATTCCACAGAAGTACCGGTAGCACATATACTATATATGCTCCGGATAAGACCAGTTTCATAGTTTTATTGATTGAATTGGCCTCGGAAGTGATGAATTGGCCTTGGACGTGCCCGGACAACTTCTTCACAGGGCACTATCATTCGGGAACCTTCGGCGATTTTTGGGAATAAACCAAGGGGCTATTGAGGGCGCATTCGGAACACCACCCGGCCAATCTCACGACCAACCTCGGATGTACATAGACGGACTATTTTTAAAAATTACGGGAAAACCTTTGAAAAACTCGATGACGTCACTTTAAATGGCATCAGCCCTCGATACTGTGGGTGAAAACATTCGACGTCCCCAACGCTACTCGTTTAAGTCACTGGCGTGAAACCATTGTATCCTCATATTATTATCTTTAGATTCTTAAATAACGGCTGCAAAAATCTTAATTTTTGAGAATGATTCGTCATTCTCAAAAATTAAGACTTTTCAGCCGTTATTTACTGTAAAAGATGTAAATCTACAGAGCTATTTTTTCTTACACTGTTTCGGCCTAACAAATGCACGATTTTGTTACATACCCATCCGCCTTACATACATCCGAGGTCTGTTGCAGTTTACGGAAATGGCCGAGTGATGTTCCGTATGATTAAGGGCGCAGTCATAAAGCGCACCATTTCTTACGTAGGTTTATAAGACGTCAGAAACATTACTGAAGATAACGTTGTGAAAAACTTGTGTTGAATCAACGATAGGTTGAAAGTGGAAATTTTATAATTTGATAACAAAAACGCTGTGTTTTACTGCGACTTCTGTTTAAATTTATAAAAAAAGATCTCAACAGACGATCGAAGAGCATACAAGGAATTTGTTTTTAATTTTTTAAGCGTATCAACAGAAGCCGAATTACCAATAGAATAAACCAAAAATATTTTTTTAACAAATGGGTACCTGTAAGACAACAAGTCAAAATGCTCTGGCAGCCGAAGGCACCATGTGTAAACAGCCGACCTGCAATTCGATGAATGGGGGTTAAAGTGTTATGGTCCGTTTGCCTTCTACATGCACCAACATTTCGCCGAAAATCTCAGAATCGAACTGAGGAATCGTATTTTTTTCTTGTCATATCATATTTTCTATCTAGTACCATAATGATTTTCAATTTTTAGGTTTTTTTTTTGTAAAATAATGATTTTTTCCGTCCGTCTACATGGGTAAGTTCATATCGGACTCGGTTTCGACCCGAGTTAACCGGGTTTCCATCAGAACGGCCTCGGTTTCGACACTAGTGATGTCACTGTAACCTTTCAACCTCGACGCTTCTGATCCTGGGTCAGGCCGGTGTTACTTGGGTTCCAAAATGGCGTCGAAAATAGTGCACAACAATTCGATCACAAAAATAAATGTTCTCTATTACTTTAAACAACAAATATTTTTTTTTCTTATTTTATATAGTATTTTGCACGAGTTTATCACATTTCTTAATGGGATAACGATATTTCATGGTAAATTAATGATTGTAGCGGTAAATATGAAGTTTGTTTACTACCACCAGTGGGTAACTCCGTTCACATGAATGTCTTTTCTGCGCATGCATATTACAGTCAATTTTAGATTATTACATCATCTCACGCGTCTCCCGGGCTGCCATTTGAATTTTCCCCAAGTTAACTCTTAGTCTTTCATACCTTCTTGTTACTGTGTTAAACGGAACAGCGAATCGTCTATCCAAAAAAAAGTTCTGATTTGCATATGGGTCGAGTCAAAAGTGTATGATTTTAAGTGATTCGTTATAGTATAAAGTCAAGTATTTTTAAAGATTGCTTTTATCAAAGATTTTCACATCCTTAGGATATCAAAAATGAGTGTACATTCGCTTTGTTTAAATAACAGTTTGACCTGATAAATGAAAGTTGTTTTATCTATTCAGAGATGAAACCCTATAGGGTAGGTTCATATCGGACTCGGTTTCGACCCGAGTTAACCGGGTTTCCATCAGAACGACCTCGGTTTCGACACAAGTGATGTCATTTTAACCTTTCAATTTCGATGCTTCTGATCCTGGGTCAGGCCGGTGTTACTTGGGTTCCAATATGGCGTCGAAAATAGTGCACAACAATTCGATTACACAAAACAAATATTCTCTTTTACTTTAAAAGGCAAATACTTTTTTCTTATTTTATAAAGTATTTTGCGCGAGTTTATCACATTTCTAAATGGAATAGCGATATTTCATGGCTAATTGATTATTGTAGCGGTGAATGTGAAGTTTGCTCACTACCACCAGTATGTAATTCCGTTCACATGAATGCCCTTTCTGCGCATGCATATTACAGTCAATTTTAGATTATAACATCATCCAAGGGTAAGTTCATATCGCACTCGGTTTCGACCCGAGTTAACCGGGTTTCCATCAGAACGACCTCGGTTTCGACACTAGTGATGTCTTTTTAACCTTTCAACCTCGACGCTTCTGATCCTGGGTCAGGCCGGTGTTACTTAGGTTTCAAAATGGCATCAAAAATAGTGCACAACAATTCGATTACAAAAAAAAAAAAAAAAACAAATGCCCTCTTTTACTTTAAACAACAAATGCCTTTTTCTTATTTTATATAGTATTTTGCACGAGTATCACATTTCTTAATAAGATAACGATATTTCATGGTTAATTAATTATTGTAGCGGTAAATGTGAAGTTTGTATACTACCACCAGTGGGTAAATCCGTTCACATGAATGTCTTTTCTGCGCATGCATATTACAGTCAATTTAAGATTATTACATCATCTCACGCGACTCCCGGGCTGCCATTTGAATTTCACCTAACGCGACTCCCGGGCTGCCATTTGAATTTCACCTAACGCGACTCCCGGGCTGCCATTTGAATTTCCCCATATTTTCTTATCGAGACCAATCAAAACGCATCAACTTACGAATACGTTAGGATTTCACGGGGAAACTAGTAAAGCAGATGAGTAATAACGGTAAAAATTGTGATATTTAAGTTTAATATGAAATGTCCGTCGATATGCTAATTAACATGTCCAAATAAGGAGTAATGGACGTTCCTCTTTCAAATGTTTAGAATAAAACCACGTGATTTACTATATAGTTTCCAACTACTAAACAGCCTATATCACCCCTCGTGTTTAAGAGCGGAAATGTGAAAATACTAACATTTATCAGATAGACACAATCATTATTTTGAAATAATTTCATTTCGAAGATTAATTTCTTGAATGGTATTAAGCTGAAACTAAGAGTTTACCACATCCAAACCCTTTGGCAATATGGCAATATATTATTAAATGCGTTATGGTTACACATTCATCCGATGAATAAAGCTTTGTTCACAAATTGAAAGACAAACGGATCTTATAATGAACAAACAATTATCCTCAATTTACTGATTTTTTTCTCTCTCAGGGTTAAAAACTACAAGGTTATGACCCATTTGATGTCCTCTGGCAATATATATAATTAAATGAACTATTTTCTGGGAGCTGTCATGAGGTCATTAGGAAACATCGGTCAACATTGTGAAAGATCATGAGATCCGAAATGTTGAGGAACTATTACGGATCCACTACCTTAAATATTAACCCAAAGTAAACCAGAACAATATTACGACTCAAACTAAATACCAGTATCAGTTAGGACACTACCTTTTCAGAGACGGTTCGTATACAGAACAATAGAGGAGTAAAACAAAACAGAATATGTACTTCATAATAGACTTAGATCTATATTCTAGGTACGTCGTCAAATTATCGCACATGTTCATAGGGATATATTCAACAATATAGATAGATAAATCGATAGATAGATAAATGAATAATAATATGAAGAATAGAAATTTAATCACAGTAAACACCATTGTGAAATTGACAAGATGAAGATGGGTGTTTCGGAATGAAATTTAATAGGCGCAATGAGTTAGTTTTGAGTTGAATTAAAAAAAAGGTAATTCAGATTGCTAATTCATTGCCTCCCTTTATTTGAATTTTGTAAACAAGTTCTATAAATGGCTTCCTTCAAAAAAAAAAAAAAAAAAAAAAAAAAAAAAAACAATCAGACGCTTACAATATCAATAAAGTCAGTAAAATCGCGATTTTTATTTTAAATATATACATTTTGAAAGTAGTTGTTGATCTTATATGTCTTAGTGATTTCGAGCGGCTTTGAATGGTTAAAGTGAGGGGTTTGAATGAATGAATCGCGTGCTGAGTGACAATTTAGAATGGTTGTGGTTGAGATGAATGTAAATTTTACGATGTTATTAACTGCTACCAGACGAAACAAATGACAAATACGGTACATTTTGAGTTTAGCGCTTTATACAAGTTTGGGGTTGTTTTCATGGGGGTCAGAAACAACAACAACAACAAAAAAAAAATAAAATAAAAAAATAAAAAAAAATCACAATGTAGGAAATAGAAGATATTGAATGAGTGGTCATAGAATACCGAATATATTAAACGAGTCATCTATAAACAGATAAAAAAGAGGCTTCACCGAGTTTTAATCCGTTTTAGATGACGAGTTTGATAAATTCTGTATTTTATGAGCACAAATTTAATATTCTATTTATAAAATGACCCGAATTTAGCAAAAAAATCGTCGAAATTCTCGAAATTCAACCTTTCAATTATCCGCGAAACGCATAACGCCGTTTAGAACTGACGTCACAATATAAACATTATGGCGTCATTTTCGCTGTTTCAAATTAGGGTTGCTTTTTCGCTCTGAGCTCATTTTCAAAGTTATTCCACTAGTGTAAAAATACCAGTGTAATATCAAAAATATTCAACGGAGTTATTTCACTCCCGCGACGTAGATCACATTATAATATTCCATATTTTAAACCTATCAAGGTCAACAATGACTTGATACAAACACTAAGCGAAAAAAAGAAAATGCACCTATTGGATGGAACTAACATGCTTTATTTGTCACAAATAAAAACGGTAATAACTCCCGGTATGCTTGACTTCATAAGCAATTTTAAATTGAACTTAACATTGATTATACCTTGGTTATTTTGACCCGACTTCGACCTTTGCGAAAAAATGCTTAAATAACAATTACCGACATATTTTTTCCATAAACAAAATATCTATTAAGGTCAATACCGTCTGTTATTCATTCCTATGAATGCACGTGCAAAGACAAGTAAGAATAATCAGATTTTTATTCATCTAAAATCAGGGGTCAAAGTCGGGTCAATTAAATTGCTCTATACTATTTCGTGATATTTTTTCAGAATATTTATTGTTTCGAGTTCCATTAAGGTATGAGCCTATACCGTAACGAAACGTAAAGTCTGCATCTATAAAAAGACCAAACGATCTGGCCGATACCTTGACCTAGAAAATAACCTATAGTCAACCTATAAAACAGACACACTAGATGTCTCCAATTGTACAGGCTTTTTTATGCAGGTACAAATACTTTTTTCAAAATTATTGTAGTTTACATAAGTCTATAACCAAAAAGATAATCAGATTATTTTATGATAATGACAATGACTATGATCGTTCAATGGACAATGTGAATTTTATGCGTACGCAAGAAGATGCCAAAGGCTTCATCGAAGGCCCAAAACATTGAGGACGGAAGGGCACGGGTTGATGTTACTTAGCTGCTATATATATATAATACGTATTCAGTGTTTTGTATGAGAAAAAATATCTAACGAGGTTGGGAGAATTGATCATTGTCGAGGCTCTGCCGAGACAATTATCAATTCCCACAACCGAGTTAGATATTTTTTCATACAATACACTAAATTTGTATTATATTTATCTTATAACCTCTATTTACCTTGTTTTTGTAGAAGTTTCCAATCAGAAATGCAAGTTTATAAAAATAACCGCATTATATATTTGTTCTAAAAATAACTATGTGATATCATAAAAATATCATACGGGATGTTATCACACGGATATTTGTATAATTATAAGATAAATAACGTAATCATATTTCCTCTCTCCAACAGGCCGATAGAGATGTTCTCGAGCGCTGTTGTCTACTGATATCTCTTGTTTCTATGAATTGTCACCTATATTTTTTCCATGAAAATCCTATTTCTCGCTGTGTACGTATATTACCACTTGTTTGATGATTTTTGTCGAAAGTCTGGGCTACATTCCGCCATCTGAATATACAGTTATTAAATATTGATGTATATTGTCACTATCGAGGACAGAGTCTTAATGGGTTGTGTAATATTGCTGCTTGAATACAGGAACTGTGGGACTCCAATTTAAAGACGGTATATTTGCGGTATTTTAACCAACCTTCAGTCCTTTTTTATGTTTGTACCTTGAAGGAATTATTAATGTACCCGAAACTAATCAAAGTCCAGCAAAGACCAAAAGAGAAACAAACTCAAACAAGATTTAACAAAACCAAACCCCAAAATAGAATTGTGTATAACTTTAAAGAAGAAACAAAAAAAAAAAAAAAAAAGAGCAAAAACAAACAAACAAACCCACACTATCTCAAACCCTACCCTAACAAAACAAAGGACAAAATAGAAAAAAATCTTGCCGAATCCGAAATTCGATCGTGTCGGCTTTTTTATTTGCCCTGAAGACATAACAATTAGTTAATGACAAAGTAACTAATAGCTGGGAGAAACATGTGACATGCGACCACCATCTAATCCGGAACTAAGAAACGCAATGCCTACTTTTAAATACGTCAAAAAGGAACGTCTGGGAACTCCGTTAATCATATGTTTGAAGAGATTCGAAATAGGTTAAACAAAGGTCGCGTCTCAAAGATTTTTATAACATGTATAATAAATTAAGAAAAATGAACTAAGTGCGAAAAGAATTGACCCTTATTAATTAGTCTGCGTAGTCCGAACAGTCTGACTAGGATCGACCGAACGGAAATGGCCCGATCATGCTAACTGGTCATTTTATAACCGAGCCATGTTAGCCGATCGGTTACAAGTCTGAGCAAGCAATCCTGGGAACATGAATTCGAAATCTTGCTCGATCATCTTTGATTCGACATAAGGTTGACGCCATTGCGACCAATATGTCATATGGGACACTAATTTGCATAAGTGGGATGGGTAGCTTGTGGCTCGTTGAAATGTTGTATCAATTGTGTTAAATACGACAACAAGCAATAGATAGATACACAATCCGCCGCGATATAACTATAAAACTATACCCACAGAAAAAATGTTGAAGTTGTATTAAGTGAACTCGTGCCACGAAATGTTTTTTTTTTAGTTTCTTACCCATTTTTTTTAAACGAACTTAAACTGTTTGATAAACTACATGCACAGTAAAACTCGTGTTAAGCGACCACAAAGTGGACCACCAAGAACGGTCGTTTATGAGAATGGTCGCTAAAAACAAAATATCATGAAATCATGTTACAGTTCAATTTGATAGCATTTACAGTTTGTCGGTCAAGACATGCTGAATCCTATGATGTTCGAACCCATTAGAATCGTCTAAATGAGACGATTCTAATGGGCTCTAACAACATATAATTCAATAATAAACAGTTTTTCGTTAAGGATGTCCTCTTTTTCAGAGATTTTGCTTAAGGAAATGGACTTTTTATGGTGGTCGCTTAATAAAATTGGTCGCTTAATACACGTGGTCGCTGGAGCAATATCGACTGTATATCTATAATTCAACACCAGGAATCATATCTAGACAACAAATAAACCACAAAAAAGTCATTATCAAATATAAAAAAAACCAAAACCAAAACAAAAACAAAAAAACACCAACACCAAGACTTGTTGTAAAGAGGGAGTGTATGGTCATCGAATAAATCAAGGACGTTTATCATGTCCTCAAACCCAGTGGGCATTGATTATTTATAGTCTGACTTATTCACTCTGTGATAATTTTGTTTCTGGTTTGACCAGTGTTCTTGTTGCCATGGATGTAACTCAATTACCGCCGTATTGTCAGAGCTGCCTTTACTAAATGTCTTGTCTTGAATCAAACTTGATCAACCATATTGGAAAGTATATAATTCGTTTTCATTCGATGATAGATCGCTTGGAGGTTAAACCTCGTAAACCGAAAGCAAACACGATCATTACTTTGATATTGATAATGAATTTGTAAATATTTTTAAATCTTCAATCTCAAACTTAAAAAAACTTGGAATCAATTAATTGATTAGCTCAAATATTGCACAAAGACGATCAATAAAATTGCCAATACACAAGATTCACAAGATTCACAATAGTATTGGTCATCTGAACAAAATGGAGATTTGTTAAATGAATTTGTCAAAAATATAGTCAATAATGTTGAGTATGTGTGGGTCTTCGTTCATAGGTAATTGTCGTGTCATATCAATATCTCGACTGCAAGTTGCCATATTGTCGTAGAGCCAATACAGCGTATAGCCACTTACAGCCTTTAAATAGAGTCACTTAAACCTTTCAGTACAAACCCCCACTTACAGTCTTGTTTCAGGCACTCACCATCTTCTGTAACAGACACTTACAAAATACTAGTACAGACACTCATAACAATTTTAGTACAGGCACGCAAAACCTTTGAGTACAGGGAATCATGACCTTTGAGAACAGGCATCCGTACAGACGATTACGATGGATGCTCCTAAGGTGACCTTTTACCTAAATTATTAAAGAAATTTTGATTGACCCCCAAAAGTGGGCCTATCAGGGCGTGTTAATTTTATTCGTTTTCACTTTAAAAGTTTTAAAAAACTTCTCATCGAAAACAGTTAGGCAAATTTCATTGAAACTCGGCATGGATGTTACTTTGGTGACCCTTTACTTTAGTTGTAAAAGAATTCCGATTGACCTCCAATATGGGTCAGGCAGGGCTTTATTTTCACTTTAGTAATCTTTTAAAATCTTCCTCCCCAACAATTTGGTCGATTTCAGTGAAACTACGCATGGGTGTTCCTTGTGTGACACATTACCAAAATTGTTAAAGAAATTTTGGTTGACTCCCAAATATTGGCGTGGCAGACCGGGGCTTATTTTCACTTTCAACTCTTAAAAATAATCACCTCTCAAACCGTTTGGCTGTTGTCATTAAAACTTAGCATGGATCTTCCTTTTGTAACCTTTTACCTAAATTGTTGAAGGCATTTTGAGCCCCCCCCCCCCCCCCCCAAAAAAAAAAAAGGTGTGGTAGGACAGGGCTTATTTTCAAATTGAAATCTTAAAAAATCTTCTTCTCCGAAACCATTGAGCTGATTTCAATGAAACTTGGTATGGATGTTCCTTTAATGACCCTTTACCTAAATTGTGAAAGAATTTTTATTGACACTCAACAATGGGCCTGGCAGGGTGGGGCATTTTTCACTTTCAAATCTTTACAAATCTTGTCATCCCAAAAATTGGACCGATTTCTATGAATCATGACGTGGATGTTCCTTAAATAGCCCTTTACCTAAACTGTCAAATAAATTTATTAACCCCCCCCCCATAAATGGTTGTGGAGGGACAGAACTTATTTACACATTGAATTCTTAAAAAATCTTCTCCTCCATGACCATTGGGCCGATTCCCAATGAAACTTGTCACGAATGATCCTTGGGTGACTATTTACCTAAATTGTAAAGAAATTTTGATGAACCTCCAAAATATCGGCATGGCAGGGCGACGCTTATTTTCATTTTAAATCTTTAACTTTCTCCTTCAAAACTATTGGTTTGAATTCAATGAAACTTGGCCTGGATGTTCCTTGGGTCACCTACTAGAATTGTTAAAGAAATTTTGATTTACCCCCTTATATGGGCGTGGCAAAGTGGGGCTTACTTTCACTTTAAAATCTTTAAAAATCTTCTCCACACTCATTTGGCAAATTTCAATGGACCTGGGCATGAATATTGCTAAGGTGTACATTCACTTTATTTGGTCAAGACTTTTTGATGGGTCCATAAATGTGGATAGGACACATATTGGCTTATTTTTACTTTGAAATTAAAAAAGTTTCTCTCCCAATTCGATAAAAAAAAGCTTCTCCCCTAATTAAACTGGAATATTTTTTTGAATCTTTGCTTAAAATGTTCCTGGAAATGTATTTAGAATGATCTACTTATTGCAATCACCTTTATCCTGTATTTAGATGGGTAAAGGAAATACAAGTAAATAGTGATTGAGTATTTTGGTGCAATGTGGGACGGACACAGTAAATCATTACAGAATAGTTCTAAAGCGACTTTAAAGTATTGTTTTCAATCAAAGTAAACTTTGTTTAATGACAGTCTGGAAAAGTTAAAAGCCAGTGGAGCGATAATGCCCTCTTGGGCCTCATGATAAAAAATGTGGACGGACAGACAGATGGTCGTGCGGACAAACGGACAGACTCACGCCGGTCGATCTCTATAGCTCGCCCTGAGCATTTTGTATTCAGGTGAGCTAGAATAAACTTGTACTTAAAAGAACTGTATGTATGTATGTCAATGAATTCTAATTGTCTGAATGATGATATTTTTGTCGACATAAATTGTTATCAAAATGAGAGGCAATATTAAAAGGAGCGTAGTCATCACCTGCTTGATTAATCGGTTAGGTCCATTTTACCAGAAGTATGTCAACCAAAGATTTAACACACTACCCAAGGCTGAATGTCTCTTGGAATCATTCACCCTGTTTCTTTGGATCTTAAAGTCAATATAAGACCATAAATCGAGCTTATAATACCCGTCTTTAATTGTTTTTTCCCTGTAAAAATAATTTAAAATTGATTTATAGCTGTGACATTGTTTTCAATTAATCGGAGATCCAAGAAAGGTATTTTTTTACGATGACGCGAAAAACAATTACCTTACTCGCGACCTTGTCTAGTAAACACAGTTGGCGACGATAAATTAGCTTTCTATATTAATTGAAAAAAGTTCAGAAACTAAAAAATATCCCACGTCAGGCGAAAATGGGATATCCTAGATTTAAAGTAACCTCCCTGAAAACAACAAGAGCAATGAAGGTATCTGTGCATTAGTGGAACAGTGTTTTCATCAAATTAATACCCTCAAAAGCCGACAACAACTCGATTTTTTCCGAAGTACCTTGTAACGGTTGAAGAAGAGGCCATAAAGTAAGTTAACAGATATACTCATTTGCTTGTGATAAGGCTTATGTCATTCAATACATTTGGTATTTTAAGTAGGTGTTTTAAAAGACCATTTTATGAAAGAAACAGGAACGACTTAGTTTAATTCCAATTGGATTCATATTAGCGCTACGTTCAGGATGACAAAACAGTGAAAACTGAATGCCAATTATGCCCGCTTTGCACGCAAGTGCACGTGCAAATCGGGGTATAATTGGCAAACAGTCTGCGTCGTTTTGTCATCCTAAACGCAAGACAGGCCACATCAATGCTTCCAATGTTGTTGTATTTTAACCTAGCTATTAAAATAGTAGAGGTTTTTCACATAACAACACGCATGTCTGAAAACTGTTGACCCACGCCCCCTTATACATGATTGAATGCGTGAAGTTTTAGTCAAGTTTAATGTAGAGCGAAAAAGAATATTCGAAGCCACAACCTAATCATTTGGTATAAAAGTACTCGCAGTTATTTTGTAATACTTGTTGAATGTAAAAGCTGCTCTTTCACAGATCGGGAAAATGTGATTTTTGAAAATTTTCGTAGAATCAATTGGAATTAACGACCTGATCATGTTGAAGACTTTAAAATAATAAGATTCAATCTGGTAATGCATTGAATAAGGACAGACTTATATTCCTGAATTAAGCGAAAATCATTCCGAAAAATGCCTTAACGCCTTAAAATTATTCTTCAATTTTGAGCCAACTATTTACGCATCTGAAATCCGCATGATTGTCTTTTTCAATAAAAGATTAAGGTAAAAGTATTTGACAACTGGAAACATCATATCAAAACAAGCTAAATGTGAAAGATTATTCGCGGAAAGTAACGATTTTGTTATTTTTAGACTCAAAATAAATAGACTGGATGCCTTACTGATCTTGCCGCTTCGAAAAAATAAGTTAGAAAATTATTGAAAACTACTGTTTTTAGTGCCAATGCCATTGGGCCATTCCTAATTGTCTAAAAATTCACACAATTCCAAATCTAAAAACAAGTTTTGTATTTTTTCTTTGAAAACTGTGAAAGAGCAGCTTTTAATGTTTCAACTTTTTAAGCTTATTTGTTATAATCAATATTCATTATATATGGCTAAATGTTTAAATTCAAAATCTTACTTTGTTTCACTTCGCGTATGTTTGTTTATAAACTGAAGACTTTTGTTATAACTTTTGAAAATCAATGATTTAACTTATTTAGCTTATACATAATGATTCAATGTTCATGAAATATGGCTAAATATTACTATTCAAAATACATACTTTGTTTTACTTTGCGTGTGTTTATAAATTGGAGAGAAAGGGCTTACAAGACGTCATCTCACTATCTTTGTTGTTGACCTTTAACCTCGCTGGCTAGTCATCTGAACAAACATTCGTTTAGTCAGTCTTGCTGTTAAGTTTATTATTGAGCTATGTCGAACTAGCTCAAACAGGATTTGCATTTGTAAATGATCCGTTCTCTAGGAAACCTGTCTAAATTACAATGAAATTGACAATATGCTTAAAATCCAATTTAAATAAAATGCAATATTTGTTATGCTTAAAACAGTAAAAATATATTGTTTCACACACAAAAAAAAAAATACATGCTTTGACCTGTTTGTGAAACCGTCTTTCCATAGACCACATTTTTTATGGACTAAAAGTAATTAAAGGGGAAAACATGGAGAGAAAAAAGGAGTAATTGCTTGTTTCAAGCAATTTCTTTATTTTTCTCATTGTTTTCTTCCATATTTTGCAGTCTTTTCTTTATCTAAACGCATGCATTGAATTTACGTCTGCGAATTCTTTGAAATTGGATTGGTCAAAAGTTATACGTTTTGTAGTATCCTGGTATGACATCTGACATTACAAAGTGACGTCATTTAGGCAGGTTTTCCTGCAGAACGGAACATTAATATTTCAATCGAGGAGCTTCCTGTTGAGTTGTTATACCGAAGCAGTCCAACAGCAAGGGCATAACAACCCTAAAACACATTACGCAAGTGCGTAATAGAAATAAATGCTAATTAAAAATACCATTGATAAATCATCATTAAACGCAACTAAGGCTTGAATAAGTTATAGTTACGATGTTTTGATTATTCACAAACACTCAAATCATAAAATTGGGAGTGGGTGAAGGGCATTTCTCTTTGCCACAGTTCAAATATCGCCCGTTTCCGATATTTCTTGGTGGTCGCCTTTTGGGTGCGTAAATTTCAAAATCCTAAAACAAGGACTAAGAAATGTTTTGCAAATGGCTGTTTAGCTGTTATATCAAGTCAGTCCAGCAGTAAATTATATTTGTATTGAAAGGTATTTCAGTTGTTGATCCGGCTGATGAGCTGGAATGTTGAGTAAGTTCAACAATCAGACATCTTTTCAGTTTAGCTGTTATACTAAGCCAATTCAGCCGTAAATGATATTTGTATTTGTAGGTATTTCAGATGTTGACCCGACTGATAAGCTGGAATGTCGACTCAGTCATCTTTTTAGTTATGCTGTTTAGCTGGTGGTTGAGATACCTGGGTCAATAGTGAATGGAATACGTGTGCTATTTCTTTCTCTCTTTTTGTGCAGGCTGTTGAACTGGAACATCTTGAAATGAAATAAAGCAGCCACCTTGGCACTTTTGCTTTTGAGATGGTCGTAAAGCTGAAATTTCGAGACAGCTAAAGAAGCAGCTGACTGGGGTTGTTGTTGAGCTTGCTGTTGGGCTAAATGGAACTCATATTTCGGTTGATTGTGAAAATATGTTTATTTGTTAACATGTTTTGCTAAATTCCGGTTTGAAATATAACTATGAAAGCTAAACAGTTGTTTGAACTAAGGAGGGTCATTAACACGAGACAACACAGAATGTATGGCAGACAAATTTTTTTTGGGGAAATAATTATAACTGGTTAAAGTTTACCACGTGATTGCCAGCGTTAGCAATTCAAGTGCATTTGTACCAAGGGTCGTCCCTTAAGATATCAAATAATTTCTCAGATGATTTCTTAGTGGGATTGATGGGACTGACCAAACGTGGCCAACAACACCTTCGGAATGGTAGTTGGCTTGACTAGGGCCTTTTTCTACATTTGTTGGCGACAAAAACCATGGCGCCCTGTTCTCTTCACTAATGAGTCCAGTTATTTTCCGAAAAAACGGACAGATGAGTTAGGGTTTGAGGTGAGACATGGGAAAGGTTTTAGTCAGCAAATATTGCTGAACACAACCGATACTGAGGTCGGCCCCTCATGGTCTGGCGTGGCAACAGCTGAGATGGACGGGCCGAGCTTGTGATTTTGAATAGAGGTACCTAGACAACCTACAGGTATCTGTATGAAATCATAACTTCACTTGAATAATTTTGTGCTAGTGCAAGTGGGATTTTGTTAGACGATAATGCTCGTCCATAAAATGCCCGTATCGTCCAGGACAATAGAACAATTCTTGCAACGAGCTACAGGTACGGCTGTTGGCTTGCCAGGTCCAACCAAGGACCCTCCAGGAACCTGGAAGATCCTTATGGACAATCTTTTGTGAAATTTTAGGGATATTTCGCGCTGTCAACCCTTTTTTGGTAGAATTTACTTCAAAGCGATTTCTTTTACTTAAATTCTAGTGTGTCATTTAATACGTTCGCGATTATTTGCCATTCCAAACACAGAGCTGCTATTAGGTTTTTACGAACAAATTACCATTAGACAAAAATGCTAAAAGAAACTTCAACCAATATATTCGAATGCTTTCTTTCAAGCTTCGATTACATTGATAAATTAGGTGTATTCCTTTTTTTGCATTATAACTTGAAATGGTAAGTGGAATTGGTATTGGTTTTCCCAGAAAAGGCTAAATTTATTCGACTACCATGTCACAATCAACAGATTTCTTCAGTGCGAGGAATTACTGTAGCAGTTATATTGCGTTTAATTATTGTATTGGGCTTATTGAGCTGGATTTTTATTTCTGTTGTTAGTTTCCTGGAATGATCAGTTAACGAGGTAAGTGACAAAAGTTTCTCAAAACCAAACAACGCCATATTAGATTGGTCCAAATTCAAAGACTTACTGAGGACACTTTTTTTACTCAACTTGGAAAAAATGTGTCTTTTTGAAGATTAAACACTGTGGACAATGAATAAATTGCTTTGAGATAGTAATTTCTTTATTTTCCTATTATTTTAGCTCCAATGGCCGAAGGCCAGCGAGCTATCGTTATGGCGTTGTGTCCGTCGTGCGTCAGTCCGCCAGTCCGTCCGTCTGTCCGTGCATAAACTTTTTCTTAAAACATCTTCTCCTCAACAGCTTGGCGGATTTGAGCCCAACTTGGTAGAAATGTTCCTTGGGTGACCCTCTTCTTTAATGTTAAAGATAATTTGATTAATCTCTTAATTTAGGCGTGACAGGAACGGGCTATTTTCTCTTTAAAGTCTTTAAAAACCTTTTCTGTCTAACGAATGGACCGATTTCAATGAGACTTGTCATGGATTTTCCTTGGGTGACCCTCTATTTATTTTTTGATTGACACCCCCCACCCCCCAAATGGTCGAGGTAGGTCGGGATTATTTTCACTATATCTTTAAAATCTTCTCCCCAAAACAATTCGCACATTTCAATGAAACTTCGCATTGATGTTCCCTTGGTGACCCTTTACCTAAATTGTTAAAAGAATTTCGATTGATCGCCGAAAATGGGCGTGGCAGGGCGTGGCTTATTTTCACTTTAAAATCTTTTAAAATCTTCCCTTCCCAAATCATTGGGCTGATTTCAATGAAAATTCGCATTGATGTTCCCTTGGTGACCCTTTACCTAAATTGTTAAAGAAATTTCAATGGACCGCCGAAAATTGACGTGGCAGGGCGGGGCTAAATTACACTTAAAAATCTTTAAAATTCTTCTCCTCCAAAACCATTGGCCCGATTTCATTGAAACTTGGCATGGATGTTCCTTGTGTGATTCTTCTTGAATTTGCTATTTTGATTAAACCCAAAAACTTGGCATCGTAATTTGGGGCTTATTATTACTTTGAAATCTTTACAACTGTTCTCTTGCCAAACCATTGGGTTTTATTTGATAAAACTTGGCATGGGTGTTACTTGGGTCAGCCTCTTCTTGATTTGCTTGGGTCATTTTGATTGACCCCCAAATGTGGGCATTGCAGGTCAAGGCTCATTTTCACTTTTGAATCTTTAAATATATATTCTCTTCCCCTCTAATTTTGGCTCATTTCAATGAAACGTGGCATGAATATTTCTAGGATGCACCTTCACTTAATTTGGCCACAACTGTTTGATGGGCCAATAAATCTTGGTTAGCACTCTGAAATCTAAAAAAAAAAACTTCTGCCAATCAACTAGACTAATTTCATTTAATCTTTGTGTGATAAACCCTTTACCTAAATTCTTCCTGAAAATGTGTCGCAAATACCAATATGGGCAAAGAGTATGAAAGTTAATGTTGATTGTGTATTTTGGTGCAATGTGGGCCATACCCAATAGAGTATTACAAATTAGTTCTAAAGGGACTTAAATGTGTTGTTTATAGTTAAAAGAAGCTTGTTTTAATGGCAGTCTGGGGATGTTTAAGCCAGTGTAGCGATACATGCCCTCTTTGGACCGCTTGTTCTTGTTCTATAAGTTTTTGATGATTGCCATGCAATATTCATGATGACATCACTTAGCTCCGCTTAGATAACGTCAGAAAAGATGAAATGAACAACAGCGGGTCATAACTTTTTTGATAATTTCTAAAAAAAAAAAATGGTGGCGTATTTATCAAATGATAATCTATCCTCATTTTTCGATAATCCATCGAAAAGCATTAAAGAATATCATAATTATTGATATTATTGAGTAAAACGGAAATATGGTGATGTTTTGTGCTACGACATTTTTCAAATGACAGTATGACTATTACTACGTTCACAGAGGGTACCGCTGGAGAAACGAATTCGCAAATGAAAAATGACACGTCTTTTGAACACGGTTGGAAAACGCTAACAAATTCATTCGGGATTTTTAGGACATTTATCTCATTTATATTTTTAAACTTGTTCGAGTTACCACCTTTACTAAGTAGCAAATTTCCTAAAGCAAGCATATCCTTGCCCTCTTAAAAGGACCGAAGCATAAGTGGCCGTTTTTAATTAAACTCTGACTGCGTTGAGTTTTTCGAAATCATTATCAAAAGATAAAGTTACATGTAGGAACATCATGCAGTTGACAAAGTGAATCATTTTGGAATTATTCCTGAATGAAATAGAATGAATGAGTTATGCCGAGTACTCAGGTACCCGGGTATCGGGTAGTACAACTTTCCTACTAAGGTCCTGAATCATTACCCGTTACACGAGCTGTTACGAGTACTCAGGTACCCGGGTATAGCGCAGGATAACGTTCCTACCAAGGTCCTGAATCATTACCCGTTACAAGAGTTATGACGAGTACTCAGGTACCGAGGTATCGCGTAGGATAACGTTTCTACCAAGGTCATGAAACATTACCCGTTACAATAGCTGGGAAGAGAACTCAGGTACCCAGGTATCGGGTAGGATAATGTTCCTACCAAGGTCCTGTATCATTAGCCGTTACTAGAGCTATGAAAAGAACTCGTTTACCCGGGTATCGGGTAGTATAACGTTCCTACCAAGGTCCGGAATCATTGCCCGTTACAAGAGCTGTTACGAGTACTCAAGTACCCGGGTATCGAGTAGGATAACGCTCCTACCAAGGTCCTGAATCATTACCCGTTACAAGAGCTGTTACGAGTACTCAGGTACCCGGGTAGCGCGTAGGATAGAGTTCCTACCAAGGTCCTGAATCATTACCCGTTACAAGAGCTGTTACGAGTACTCAGGTACCCGGGTATCGGGTAGGATAACGCTCCTACCAAGGTCCTGAATCATTACCCGTTACAAGAGCTGTTACGAGTACTCAGGTACCCGGGTATCGCGTAGGATAGAGTTCCTACCAAGGTTCTGAATCATTAGCCCATTCGGAACACCACTCGGCCAATCTCACGATCAACCTCGGGTGTACATAGACGAACTATTTTTAAAATTACAGGAAAAACCTTGGAAAACTCGATGACGTCAGTTAAAATGGCGTAAGCCCTCGAAACTGTGAGTGAAAACATTCGACGTCGCCAACGCTACTCGTTTAAGTCACTGGCGTGAAACCATCGGATCCTAATATAAATATCTTTAGATGCTTAAATAACGACTGAAAAATTCTTAATTTTTGAGAATGATTCGTCATTTTCAAAAAGTAAGATTTTTCAGACGTTATGTACTGTAAAATATATAAATCTACAGTGCTAGTTTTTCTATCACTCTTTCCGCCTAACAAAATGCACGATTTTGTTACATACCCATCCGCCTTACATACATACTACGTCTGTTATAGTTTACGGAAATGGCCGAGTGATGTTCCGAATGTCATTAGCCGTTACTAGAGCTAGGAAAAGAATTCGTTTACTACTCTGGTGCCAAATTTTTATCCGTTACTCGACTAGCACTATGTACCTTTGGGGGTAAACGCCGGAAAAGAATTGAAGACTGTTTACAAAACTTTAATTCATCAGTTCTCTTCTTAGGGTGATTCCAACATAGTCGCACGGACTTACATCAAATATCTTTGAGAGTCCTGGCTATTCATTTACGAGTGACAGACTCGCACACCTGCGTTCCTTAAATCCTTGTCGGAATTTATATGTTTGAAACCCTTTTACAGAGATTCTGAGTCCGAGTTTGCATTTCGTTGATAAAATAAAGTTATAATCGGATACTCTAGTACCCGCGGTAACGAGATATCAGGTATACGGTGCAAAATTACTGTTTGTCCGAGCTCTAGCTGCAAAGACTGATTTTCTGAATCGAGCAAGATGATTCTGCCTTCCTGTGTACTGATTTTTCTAATGTGACCTGCGATCGACCTCTTCTTGTACCAATATCCCCTTTTATAATATGACCTACATCGCTGGAGTGAAATAACCGCGTTGAATACTTTCGTTATTACTCGGGTGTTATTTCACTGATGGAATAACTATTCAAATGAGTTCAGATCGAATAGCAACGCTATTTTGCAACCGCGACAATGACGTCATAGTGTATATATTTTGACGTCATTTTTCAACGGCGTTATTAGTTTCGCGGAAAATTGAAATGTTGAATTTCAAAAATTTTGACGAAATTTGCAAAAATTCGGGTCTTATTAAAAAATAGAATATAAAAATTTGTGCTCATTAAATACCGAATTTATTTAACTCAACATCTATAAACAGATAAAAACTCGGCGTAGCCTCGTTTTTATCTGTTTATAGATGACTCGTTTAATAAATTCGGTATTCCATGACCACTCATTTAATATCCTCTATTTTCATGGCGGTTCACGTTTATGTTATCAAATTGGTCCTATATTGCAACTTTGTCAACAGTTTGCATACAAGTTGATCGAGCCGGATATCACACAAATGTAAAATGAAAAAAAAAAAAAATATATAAATAAATAAATAAATAAATAAATAAATAAAATAAAAAATAAAAAAGCAAAAAAAAAAAAATAAAAAAATAACAGGTAAATGGCATTAATTTGCGTCGGTCAAGTTTGAGAATATGATAAATCCTTTGAAAACATTTACCAACAATTTGTTACGTCTAGAAAAAAAAACCCAAAAAACAACCAAAAAAAAAACAACAACAACAACTACAAAATTACCCATACATGACAATTATATGAAGTTACATACGTTAAATCCATGTATTAACGGATAAAAATCTTTGGGTGAATTTTGTAACGTAGACCATTCCTGTGAAATTTGATTGAACTCAATCAATTCCTGTCCGAAAAGAACGGGGTGTTTTTTTTTTCAAAGAAAAAAACTTCCGAGCTATCGAATACATCGCCGTAGCTAAAAATATCCCACTATCGAAAAGCCAGCTGAAGAAAGCAAGTACAGTTGTGAACATGGCTGTAATGACAGTTATGAAATTGACAAGTGAATGATTTTGGAAAGATATTGGAATGAAATTGAATGAATGTGTGAAGCACCTTTTGAGTGAAATTCAAGGGACGTTATTCAATATCGCTAATTTTGTTTAACATGAACAAAATTAGCGATATTTATAACCTACCTTAAATAAACGATACATACAGGTTCTATGAATAGGTTTCTGCATCTTCATGCGCTTACAAAAATCAATTCTGTTGAGTGAAATCGTGGAATTGATCTACCGATTTTTGTTTTGAATGTACTTATCATTTTAAGTAAATTTTAAGCGTTTTTGAATGGTTTGAGTGATTGTTTGGAATGAATGTTTGAAACGCTGAAAAAACGAATTTGATTTGTCGGAATGATTTTCAATCTTATGATGTTATTAACTGTAGGGTTTTGAACATTGGTCGCCTCGCGTGAAAAGCCTGTACCACTGAGCTACCAAGGAAAGCGTGATTAACTAATAATATCTTTTTATTAATATATTAATTCCCTATTTCTATGCATAGAATTAGGTCATTGGATTTTGCTAGTTTTGCACAAAGTAGGACAGTTGAAAGATTTTTAGTTGTAAATTTACACTACTAAATGTTGAAAAGACCATTGACGTAACCTTGGTAAACTCGAAAAAATAAACAACGAAGTTAATCTTTTCGAAGCAAGATAGGCTTGCACAAACTGCATCTACTCGTACCAATTAAATCAAAGCCATGACAGAAAACCAGCTACTCTAGAACCTCATTCTTGCTAATAGGTATGTCAAATGAAAATAGATATATAAAAGAGTTTCTTTTGGCTATTTATTTGGATAAAAACAAAGGAAATTTTGATGACAACAAAAATGTGTCTATTTAAAATTCCGAGTAGGCTAAAACCGATTAAGTGTGCTATAGAACTTGTTGAAAAAGTGTCCGAAACTTCATTTTGATAAATAATGTGCCTTTAATTTTCGCACTGTGGTATGAAGATGAAAGAAGGTATTGATTGAGTTGTAGGCGGGTGTCGATTATAGAACAGAACAGAACAGAACAGAACAGATTTTATTTCAATATTGGTTTGAACTAAAAAGTCCATCACCGTCATACAAAATTAACAAATACATGTGCAAAGTAACAATAAAGGATATAAATGCGGAAGATATAGGATATTGATGTTAAATCACAAAAAAAATATGATGATATTTGTAAAATTAATTATCTAGGAGTGTTTTTCTAAGTTCGAAAGCTTCTAAACAGTAAGATGCAAGTCTATTTAGTACTTTTGTGTTATCACTTGTTAAAAGGGAAATGAAATTATACATGCTCGGTCTTTGCGTAAAATATCGATCTATATATTTATCTCTGTGTGATTTAAAGGATGTGCACACCATAATAAAATGGTACTCATCCTCCACCTCACCAGAGTCGCATACAGGACATATTCTATTATTTCGTTCGATCTTTCTATGTCGACCAGTTTCAATGCTAAGTTGATGGGAAGAGGTTCGAAGTTTTGCCAAACTTTTTCTCTTTTTTATATTAGTTATTTTAGTTAAATACTCGGAAATCTCAAATTTAGGCTTTAAACATTTGTAGAAAGCCAAAGATGATCTTTCCTTTATGTCTGAGAACCACTCTGTAATATACGTATCTCTCAGTCTACTTTTTAATAGAGGTTTAAAAATATTTATGTTAACCGAAGCGGGAAAAAGCCAGACGTCAAAAAAACCCAAGTTTTGGAGCAACTGTTTAACTTTTCCTGCCCAATTAGTAACAATCGGTTCCTTTTCTACTTGATTGCACTGGTAACCGATCACCGATGACAAAATACAATTTTTACCTTTGGTGTTAAATAATTTAAGGAAGTATAAAATAATGCGAGATTTTATATTTATATGCAAAGGGTATCTACCTAGCTCGCCATATATAATTGAATTCGATGAAGTTTGTTTAACCCCAATTATTCTTTTTAAGAATTTTCTATGAACTCGTTCAACGGGCTCATGGGACGAAAAACCCCAGACCTCGCTGGCGTACAGTAAGACTGATGACACGAAAGAATCGAATAGATCTAGCATAGTTTTAATCGGTATCAATTTTCCTTTGGTTAAAGAAAAAAGTGCATTCATTGACTTGAGACCTTTTCCCGCCAAAGTTTTAACAGCATGAGTAAATGATCCACTACTGCTAAGAACTAGACCTAAATAGTTAAAACAGTTAACAATCTCTAACTGTTTTCCAGAAAATAGAAATATTTCTTTGGTAGTTTGCGCACCACTTTTTTTATAAATAGAGACTTTTGTTTTTTCAACATTAACGGTCAAACTCCACTTACGACAATAAATTTCAAAATTATCGATTAATCGCTGCAGACCCTCTGCGGTTTCCGAGAAAAGGACAGAATCATCTGCAAAAAGTAATAAACAAATTACAAATTGGTCTATTGATAATCCATAGTCAGCTTCATCTTGGAGAAATAGTTCTATGTCATTTACAAACAGTGAAAATAAGAAGGGCGAGTTTATCTCCCCTTGCAATAACCCCACATTACTATCAAAAAAAGCTGAGAGCGAATTAAGGTGTTTTACACATAATTTGATATCGTCATACATTGACCGTAAAACATTAAATAATTTACTTTTCAAACCGTTTCTCAGTAGCTTGTGCCACAGTGCATTTCTGTCTATCGTGTCAAAACATTTTTGAAAATCAATGAAACAACAATACAACTTTTGTTTATGTGATAACTGCTTTTGGATAAATGAGTTTATAATAAAGATTGCATCAACAGTGCTGAAATCTTTTTTAAAACCAAATTGTGCGTCTGAGATTATATCATTTTCAACTGACCATAATTTCAGACGTCCATTTATAACAGACATGAATAGCTTTGCGAAGCAACTTATAAGAGTTATACCTCTGTAGTTATTAGGATCTGAAGTATCCCCTTTTTTATGTATTGGGATAATTAAACCTTTTGACCACGATTTTGGGAAACGCTGTGTTTCTAAAATATAATTGAACATAGTTTGTAATGGTAAAACAAGTAGATCTATGCATTCGATGAAATATTCATAAAATATATTATCTAACGAAGAAGCTTTGTTTCTATTTAATGATTTACATGCTTTTCTTATCTCTTGCTGTGAGAAAGGCGCATCCAATTCCTCAAACTTTAAGGTATTATCATTAGCATCGAGAAATCCATTCGTTAAGTCGGAATAATCATTTTTGTTTTGGTTAGGGGGATGAGACGATAAGGATTGGAAATGGTTAAAAAGCGCGTCAATATCTAAATCTTCTGAAGATTCAACATTTTGAGTCCTTTTAAACATTTTCCAGAATTCTTTTGGGCTTTTGTTTTTTAAATTTTGTAGATTATTTGCTGTGTTCATATTATATTTTCGCTTTTCTTTAGCACAGCATCTTTTGTATTCTTTTCTAAGTTTGAGGAAATTAAAGCGGTTTTCGTCTGATTTGTTTTGATTATAGTGCCTCAAAGCTTCTTCGTATAATATTTTTCTATTCCTGCATTCCTCGTTAAACCATGATTCATTTTTTCTATTATTAAAATTTTTAATTGAACAATGTTTGCTAAAGTATTTTTCCCCTCTTTTCGTAAGAAAATGTGTGAAATCTTCGACCAGCAAATCGGAGTCACAATTTTTCTCAATATTTTTCTGAAGAAGATCAGTCAGCTCGTGTATATCACGTGATATTTCGTCTGTGAAAGTTTGCTTATGGTTTTCGTTCCACCTAAATATGGTAAAATGTTTCGCTTTGGGCTTTTTGATAAACGTGTTAGTTTTTAGATTGAAACTTATTGGTGCATGGTTGGAAAGAATATTGAAATCTTCAACTTTAAATTCCGATACGTTTTTGAAATTTTCATAGTCCGTCAAAACATAATCAACTAGGCTCTCACCATTGTGGGTAAAGCAAGTGGTTTTACCGACATACGCATCGCGGCCAACTCTACCGTTAACTATGCGCAAATTGCAAGATTTGCATAAATCTAACAAGTATTCACCAAACCGGTTTTTACCGCTATCACAAGTGGCCCGTGGTAAGTCGAAATCGGTGTCATACTGATCTTGATCCGATATCGGCCTATCATGTACCACGTAATCACAATTTGTACCAACTCGTGCGTTAAAATCGCCCAAAACAAAAATATTACCCTTATCTCGAAAATCTAAAATATTCGATTCGATCTCTGAAAATAAGTCATTTTCATAGTAAGCATGAATAGGTGAACCATCTGGTGGTATATACACCAAACAAAGAAAATAATCATAGGCTGTTTTGAAAAAAGTTTTATCGAACTTAAGCCATAAAATCGAATCGACTGAATTTTTGACAAGTTTAACACCTTTTGAAATTGTAGACTTAACATAAGCAATTAATCCACCACTGTCTCGCCTGGCTCGCTTGTGACGAAATTTACGATGAGAATGGAAGGATTTAAACCCGATTATATATTAAAGCTTGGTTTATATTCGGCTTACGTAACCTGTTTATTCCCATTAACCTGTAAAACCGAGAATTTCCCGTACGGCGACATACGATGTCCCACAGGTAGCGGTAACAAAACATTTTTTACAAAAAAAGAAAAAAATAAATAAATATATTTATTTGCATGCATGATAAATATAGACAAGGCGTCCATGTGCCCATCGCAAAGATTATGAATGTTTTGTTACATTGGTAACTTACCTAAATGACGTTAATTTGAATCTTTATTTGTCTAAATTAGACAAATACTACGTGAACCTACCATTACAAACTAATCCAAATCCTAAGAAAGCCAAGAAGTTTATTCAATGCTCGTTGAGACTGCAAAATAGTGTAGAATCATCGAGAAAAAAAGGCGAAAATGTTTGAGATAAGCAATTTCTCCGCTTTTCAAAATGTTAACGCTCAATATCTTCAGTGCACAAAAAATCCCACTTGTTAAAACATTCTTGCGCAAACAGCTACAAAGCATTTAACTTCTTCAAATAAGAATATTTTTTCCAGTTTTATGAATAAGAATTATTGCTTTTTTTCATAGAACTTGAGTTAATGTGGATTTTCCGGAATATATCTCGAATATTAACACACGGATTTCTAAATGACTTGGCACAATCATTCTTCGCCACGAATAGACGTGCCATTTGAAAGAGATTTTCAGATCGCCCCAAGGTCAAGGTCAGACGTCAAGGTCAAATATAGAAATTGAACTTATAGCTACTTCACAAATGGCTGAGTTTCAAAATAAATTGACAAAAAATGATATCTTCGAAGTGAGATGGTCTATGTGAAGTCGATTTTAAGGTTCTTCAATGGTCAAGTTCAGAGGTAGAGGTTTAATGTTGAAATTGAGTCTTCATTCATGGTCAAGCTTACGTTGATGGTCAAACTTGCGGGCCCGACAGCAAATGTCTTAGGACAGCCATCAAGTTCCAAAACGTTCGATGCTGCATTGTTAATGACCTTGATCGTAACTGGCGACCATTGAACTGGCACCGGCAGAAAGGTCTTATCACAAGTAATACCCATGCAAAATATAAAGGCTCTATACCTTACCAATCAAATTTGGTAAAAGTACCCATTGAGGGCGGTAGAAGGACAAACAGACAAACAGACATACGGACATGTCAAATACGTCTGACGATGCGGGGGCATAAAAAGACAAACTGTGGAAACAGATAAAAAGGGTCATCGTCTGTAGATGGTATTTCGTGTAAATCTAGTCTCTGATTAAGTCTGGGAAAAAAAGCAGTTAACTCTACCATTCTGTCGGATTGTCTTGGTATTTGCACCCGTTGATTGTTTATTGATTTGGCGTAAAAAAGAAATGAACTGACTTAGATTGCTTTACAAAAATGCTTCTTTTGAGTAAATACGAGCAGGAAACGAGAATTCTTACAGGGTTTCGAAGCGAATTTCCCGAGATCAACAAAGATAAAAAGCATGTGCATGTGAGGCAATAAAATGTCATAAGAGGAACTTATCACAAAATGGACTTGAGTCTTTGAAAAAAAAAAAGATAATTATTATAAACTCTCATATTTTCAATGCCTTTCTTTAATCTGTCGAAATGAGGGATTTGACTCGAGAAAATTAAGATTCTGGTCTTAATGATGAAACTGTTTTATTACGACAAAACAAAAAAAAAAAACAATGTATATAAATTACGCATGTGAACTCGTGGTAGCTGTTTTGTAGGAATGGGTTTTAACGTGGCTTTCAACGATCTTTCAGTTATATCGCGGCGACCGCAGCACCTATCAATGGGTTCATTAAATCACTTTCTAGCTGCTATCCCACATAGGTCAACGATTATCAACCCATTGATAGAAATCAAATAGTCGGAAAGGATGAGTTAACTTGCGGCATTAAAAAAATATTACTTTATTTCGACTTTGACATCAATTTTTTCAGAAAATTCTAGATACAATTAGAAACATCGTGAAATTGATATTAACATCGAACAAAAATTCTCTCACTCAGTGCTCAAAACATTCATTTAAATCACTTACTCAAAATTGTTTCAAACCGTTGGAAATAATTCGAATACGTTCGAAACGATCAACATTTCATTGAAATCGATCAATATATTCAACGTTTGCTTTTTGGCTGGTGTGGAAGCGTCTTATTGGCACGTGAAAAAATACAAAAGGGAAAGTACGTAGACTTTTGGAAAGGGATTTAATACAATGTCGCTTATTAGAACGAAATTAGCGATATTTAATTATCTTCCTTAAATTTGATTTAAAACTCCCCCCTACACATTCGATATCATTCCGAAATCATTCCCAGACCATTTTAATTTCTCGATGTTTTACAATCTAATGAAGCAGTTGTATTGCACGACAATAGGGAATAATCGATTCCACACGAATCATCTTATAGCTGTATAAAAAATGAGTTCGATCTATCATGAGCAATCAGTATCAGATTTTATTAAAAAAGATGTACATAGATCTATCATGAATAAGTGTATATTACATGTATCAAGCCGTCATTTGAGATTACCGCCATTGATAATATTTTGACAGCACTTTTTGCCGTATGTATTGAAAACTTTTTTTTCTTAAAAAAATGTTATGCTATTTTTTCCACTTAAATGCGTTGTCTGAGATCCCGTCATCTGTTTTATGTACCACTCCAATGAAGAGGGGGTATATTGCTTTGTACTTATCGGTCGGTCTGTCGGTTGGTCCGTCGGTCTGTCCGTAGACCATTCTTTGTCCGGAGCAATTCTAAAAAAAGTGTGCACGCTAGAAAAAGGAAACTGTACTGATGGATAGATCTCATTGAGGAGAAGTGCAGTGTACAAGAACCGTAACTCTACCTTTCATATTTTTGAGTTATTGACCTTCGGTTATTGACAAAAAATATGCCATCGACCAGCTCTTTTTGGAGGGTATAAATGTATTACAAACATCGTTGTTGTTTTCAATTTGAAGTAGTTCAATATGTTATCACCTTGTGCAGTATTTAGTTACTAAGTTTGAAATCGGAAAAAAGTATATGAATCGGATTACACCTGAGGACAGCTGCGTCATTAACTTGAAAAATTAAACAGCTTGTAGGTTTCGCATCAGATCAAAGTACAAACAATAAAGTATTTCTTTTAGAAATCAATATCCATTGCTGCTTTATTGTTTCTGGCCAAATAAGAGAAAATGTTCCATTTTTTCCATGTAAAACTTTTATTTAAAGTCCGGCAGAAATTTTGCATATTTTAGCTGAAGCTGGAAGTAGGGTTCAAAGTTTATTTCTTGACTGATTCTTGAAGCCAATGCATTCCCCAACCAGAATCTGGTTGATGACATCTTGTCATCATTGAGCATTTTGAAAAAAATCGAGATAGCAGACAGGACTATCAAAAATCAAGCCAACCGCCCTGTAGATCACTCTCTTTGTAATACAAAACCAATTTGAGTGGTCACTTTATTGTTAAGATATTGACTTGAAGCTATGTAACAAAAAAAAGCATAACATGGCATTAGTTATGAGTATGGTAATCAAGTTGGCAGCCAAATTGAATTATAAAATATTTTTTCAAAGTCATTCTCGATTCATGCGAGATATAAGAATCTTAGAAAAGTGTTTTACAGTTTTTTAAATAAACTTTTGTAAGCTTGTGTATGACCTCAAAATATCTGACTAGTAACACCTTTCATCTAGTGTTATGAAAATCCTCAATTTGAAGATGGCAGCCAGGAAACACATTTTTTCTTTTTATTTCATTCTGAAAGTTTTCAAGGTATTGAACAGTAAACTATTTTTCTAGTAGCTAAGACCTATCCTTTCAAGAATTTCGATGAACGTGTATTTCAATCACCGAATAGTTTAAAAAAGTCGAGATCACAGCCAAGACCACTAAAAACATACATGTACTTGCTACCATGATTTAACAATTCATCTTCATATTGTATTAAATTTAACTGATAACATGTTTATTTGAAGTTTCCTGGTGTAAAGAACACCTTGAATGGAGTTTAGAATAAGTATAGTGGTCAAGATGGCTGCCAAATGGAAAAAAAAAAAATGCCTGATTACTTGTTAAATAAAGGTGTATTGGTTTTTGTAAACATTTGAAGATACAACTAAAACTTTTTCAGATAAGTCAATCGGTTTATGATGGTATTGATCTGCTGCATGACCAAGCTAGAGAAATAATGATCTTATAGTGAAATTAAGTTTGGCGAGTCGAGATGGCAGTATGTTATTTTTCATGACATTCAAAGTAATGTAAATAACCATTTGTTACTAGTATTCAATACGATTTGAACCTAAAGCGACATGTTCAGGTCCATCAGAGGCGTTAATGGTGAGGTGTAGACAAAAAGGTGATGATGCGCTATTATATGCTCGAAGCAACTGTCCGGACTACGGCAACTGCTCCACAAAGTGGTTACCAATGTATTGTACTGAGTAAGTGGTAGTGTTACCCTAAATTGAATGTAGGCAAAGCTTTCCGAACCTTTATTAAAAATACAAATATAAGACTAAGGATTTCTTAGAAAAAAGAAAAAAAATCCACAAATATAAGTTCTCTAAATAGCTTAACCGTTTAGGACTTTATTGCATTTATTTATTTTAGTACTTGTCTTAACAGACTTTCTATTCTAGACAGATATTTGACTGTTATGCTACATGTTCCTTGTCATAGCAACGCCTTTTTAGTAAACGTTTTCCCTGAGCTTGCCGGGTCTGATGCATAAATGTTTGTTGAAAAATTTAAATGTGCATTGAAAGACGTTTTAGCACATAGCAATAATCGCTTAAATAGAAAAACTTTTGCTGACGTCAAAAGTAACGTATGAATGTTATCAGCCAACGGAGTCTACGGAGATAAGCCATTCAAAGTAGGCTTTGCGCTATCAATACCACCTTCAAACTATTCCTGGAATTGAAGGGACGGTCTTTAAAACATTTAAGCTGCTTTGAACAGTTTTCCAATAGAATTTCAAAGACTGGTACAACTAAACACGTGTTTTAGTCTTTGCTCGTTACTGCGAAGACAAGATAACGACATCAAATCGTTGTTGTTTGGCTTTAGCGGACGTTCTTTTAATGATTAGCATACTTATTATTAATAAATCTGGTTTACATTATGACTCCTGTAAACGCTCATCCGTGTTAACTTATAAATAGGGTTGTCAAACGAGGGGTATCTGTTCTAACAACGGTCTCCGGGTGCAGCAATCTTTCAAATCATACATGCGAATATATGGTTGTTTTGAAAATGTTGCAAGGGAAAGATTACAAGTCGTTTGAAGATTTTTAAAAAAAATCAATTTATATTGTGTGGACGTTTCTATTGGGGTTAAGTATAGATGGTTACGAGTGTTCTGTTTCCAAAAGTTTGGAACGTTTAAGTAGACCCATAGTTTGAGTGTTTTTGTGGCTAAAGTAATGTGGTAATTGAGCCTTTGAGTGAAGTTTACTTGTGCGCAAAGTAAATGCTCATATAAGCCTGTGCTACAGCCTGTTTGAAGGCTTCTCAATATCTGCGAATCCCAGCACTGGTGAAGTTATAAGAAATGCATGCACAGGCTATTTTGTGTAAAAAATCCTCCGCGCACTCCGTCCACCGTCATTATCTTGGCCCGGCATAAATGACATATCTATAATAGGGATGTAATTACTAATTACATATACCGTCTATCAAATATATAAATTACGTATCAATTATTCATGAACTGACCTAAAGCAGAGTTCGGAAGCGTGTCACGAGGCAGACAATGAGATCCTACAATAGAAAACGCTGGGTTATTCTACGGTATAGACTTCGGAAATAATAATTAACATGCATTATAGCGTGCCATTTCGCACGCGGGTTAACATGACGTCAAAAGCATCAAGGTGACTTCGATAAAAAACAAAACCAACAAAATAGTTTAAAGTTTGGCATATATATGCGTTTTGGTTTTCAAATTAAAACATGCTCGAGATATCTCCATAGCCGATCGGAAAACAGATTGTTTTTCTTCAAGCGTAATGACCAAAGTACCAGCCGAATTACATTCAAATTACCAAAGATTACTAAACTTACGTCTGAGGTAATTTCCAGTTTAGGAAAGTGTTGTTTCGAATGTGACATCCTGCTATAATTTAGGCACAAGGATAAACGACGTGTTTAATTGGCTGTACAATAAAGCCTACTTTTCTGATAGTCTTCTCTGCTTTTGAACGAGACTTCTTTCTTTCAAGATCGTTATTTTAAATGTAAAAAAAGGAGCCAATATAGTTGTTTTAAAAACACATCTCTTGTCTATTCGTGAATGTTATTGGTCCAGGAAAAAGTATAATGGTATGAATATTAATTTTCTTAGACAATAAACTCCATTGATAAAAAGCCACTCGGGCTATTACCATGGCGATGTGTCTATCGTCTGTCCGTCCGCCCGCCAGCAAGAAGAATACCAGCCAAGTTTCACAAGTATGATTCTAAGAGTGTTCTTTTATCAAGTCTGCCCATGAACATTATACAGGGTAAAAAACACGGCTTAAACAGACGGAGGTCATTTCTTTATATGAAAAAAGCGACTTCTCTAATACATGTATATTTAAAGATTGTTTTTAACCAAATAAGTCTTATGTGAACCCTTATCAGTCTGCAGTGAATGATTGGATCATAATATTGAATTTCTTACACAGGATTATCCTATGCCCATTTCTGATAAAGGATTCGACTTTCGGCTCAGATACCTCATCTCTGTAGTTCACTGTCATCATCCATGAACGAAAAACCCGAAAATGGTGACCTAAAGTGGGAAGAGTTTCCGTTCCTTACACATTTCAATGCAGCCTACCCATCCTCCCTGCTCAGGGAATAGTTATAATCGATCTCTTAACCTTACACTGGTTCAATTGTGATCCCTCATATCTGTGCAAGTGTCCAGAATGCCTTAAGTGTTGATAGTTCATTTCAATATACATATAATCATGACACGATGACGATGATCGAATTATGATGACCCTACCGTCTATTCGATATTTTTTCTCGATATAATAAATTAGCCATGCGTCCAGGATGACAAACGGCACAAACAGTTAACCAATTAGATCCCACTTTGCTCGGAAGTACACGTCAAAGCAGATTATAATTGGCAAACTGTTTGTTATCCTGAACGCAATGCTAATCTATCTACAATTGTTTCAAAACGCTATCTTATTGAGGTAGATCATTATTTAAGATATAAATACCGTAGAACTTTTGACCTTAAGTATACATTCTATTGTCTTCTTATCAAAAGAGAGAGGCAAGTGGAACTTAAGTTCTCTTAATCAGAATATGCGCTGTTGACAAGAGTAATGTCAACGAAACTTTAAACTTGCAAAAATTACAACCCATTTATCAAAAAGTAAGTATTAATGTTTTGAAAATAGACCAACCTACGCTCCCAAAACACAAATCCCTGACCACAGGCACTACACAAGAACGCGGATAATTAACACAATTAACGCTATCACAAATTAGTTTCTTGTAATTGGTGATCATGCAGCTTGAGGCAGACTGGCATTTACTAAAATATTGAATTTTGATCTAAGTACATCACGACCTACTTTATATGAATTCTATTACTCTAAATTCTAGATATATGCCACTGGACATCGAAACGGCAATCATAATTTCTGCATTTATAAACATTATTGGACATTCTAATCTCACTTTGTTGAAGATATAAAATATAACAAAACAAAATGAAAATGGATAAATAAAGATAAAAGTTAAACAAAAAGGCAATAATGCATTTAAGTAAAAAGGTAACGAAAACAAACAAACAAGCTAACACAAATGTAAAAGACATGTGATCCTTCGATACTTGGAAAAGCTTCGTTCATTGAATCATCGGTAGCCCAATATTCAATATAACGATAAGCAGGCGGACATCTACTAAGAAACAACTCTGGAATTACGTTGTTGACGGTTGCGCATACCCTTTTGCTGTGCAGTTATATGATTTATACTTTGAAAACGGTATTGTTACTTGTGATTACAGTACATTTGTATATAATCCAAGAGTCAAAAAAGCGAATTCTACTTATACATTCGAGCGATTTTATAATTGTGAATAGATTGTGAAAAAAGAAAAAAAAAATGCACATACTTTGAAAATTGCCGTCAGCCACCTCTTTCATTTTTAGCTAGCCTATCATTTTATTAAACATGAATGGGGTTAATAAAAATTAATTTTCTAAAGTGGCCGTTCGAAAGCAACTTGTCTACATTCGGTTTTCTATCAAATATTTTCTAAAAAAAATCAGTAAGAGCCCGTTTCTTCTATGCTGATAACAGATTTAATTGTAGAGGTCAAATATTGTAAAACAGTTGTTTATGTCATCCCAAGTTACGTCAATATACGCTGGTTATTCTATAAAAAAAAAAACGTGATATTTTCCTTAGTAAACCTTTTTTTCAGTGTGATATATCATTTTACTAGCATTGTTGACACTACATACTAATTTCACATGCGTAACATATTTTTTACTGATATAAAAAAGTACATAGAATATGATTATAAGAAATATAGTTTTCTAAAGAGGAGAATTTTTGAAATGATATTTGAAGCCGATTGTTCAAGATAGTAAGAGAAATGAAAGGGGGGAAACAGATCTAAATAGACAGCCATATCGTTCTACTGATAACTTCAAAGCGTGCAGATTCTATGATAGGTTAATAATTTGTCAACACCTTGGTATGTGAAATAAGTATAGTTATTAAATTTACTGTAGCTAAGTAGGTAAGAGGCTTTCGCCTTTTTCCTTGACTTAGCTGCATATTCTGAAATAGGTTCTCTCAGAAAATGAGTATTATCTTCCACTTAGTGGTGTACTTCAACGAAACGTTTATTTTTTGCGTTAGACAAAAATATGAGTTGCTTATAGATTAATAACTGAATATGGAATTCTGACTTGCATTATCTCATTGGAACCGTTTTCTAAAGACGATTTCAATGAGATATTGCAAGACAGAATCTAACAATGAATGAAAACACCAGGTACGATTTTATATTTTGACGATGAATTTTGTCGTAAGAAGTTCAGTAAAACGGGCCCCGTGTCTTTCGAACTGAGTGGGATGATCTAGAAATGTCATTATTAATTACACATACTATCAAATATATAAATTACATATCCATTATTCATGAACTGACCTATACGAGGGAAGGAATCCATGTCATGAGCCAGACACTGGATTCCCGATGGACTTAGTATGTAAAAATGGGTGTACTCAGAAATATTCGAAATCCAGGTATTTTCAGAATAAAACATGGATGATTATTACATAAAGATAGTAGAATATTAACGAAAGAAAACGTTTTTGTGTCCATTCAATATTTAAGTCTGAATAATTGTGGGATGATGATGATATCTAAAAATTCTAAAAAGAATACCTAATGTGCATTTTTCAAGGACGCCGTACGACATTCTCCTGACCTTTCATTTTATGTATGATATTTTTCTAAAGTACATTTAAGGGATCTGTCATTTTGTCTCACATAAAAACGAAAAACATATTCTTTTTCTCGTATTAACACTAGTTTTGAATGTACCCCTCATTTTTGGAATGCCTAGATGGCAAAGATATTGTGGTTATGCACGCAAGATGAGATTTTGATGACTCCATTTAGAATGTAATCTTACACATTTGTTAAAGAAGGAAAGGAGACCCATGTGAACATTCGTATTTTGTTTGGCGTATCTGTTCACAAAATCGTGCGGTACTATTGCCAATACACTTCTTCATAATGCACATGTAGCAATTGCACGGCAATCGCAATGTTAAAGTCAGTGTTGTTGCAAGATAATTATGCGTTTCCCTCTCGGAGACATGAGATCAGTCAACTATCAACTGTGCACCCTTAGCATAGCCTTCGTACGGTGATGGAGCTAGGACCGTAAAATGCATCTTCGCTAACTAAGGGTGATGCCCACTACGTATTGTGGGCGTCACCTTTTGCTAGCGAAGATGCGTAAAATGATACGATAAAGATTAACAAGCAGTTATCTCGTGGTCACCGCGCGATTTCCATGGGGCGACCATAAGCTTCTTTTATGGAGAGTCTATGGGATACTCCTTCCGTACGGCTTTGCGATTCTTAAGAAACATTTTGTTAAAAGAAATCGCAAGGGTTCCCTTAGCCAAATATAAACTAATTTAAAGGTATTTGAATACTGTACTTTGCTTAAGAGAAATCTATGCGCCCTTTGATTTTCACAATCAAAGCTTATTTGATTTCAGGAATATTCTACAGACAAACTTCAGGAACAAGCCACTTACACGTTTACTTTTGGTGACGTAAAGACGCCCACAAAAATGGCTTAACATAGACCTATATTGCTCAATACTATACCGCAAGCGAGGGTTCTGAGATTTTACAAGTAAGTGAGGTTGGTATACTTTAAAGGGCTGTGGGAAGAAAAAAATCGGGTATAAATTTTATTTAAGTTTGTTTGCTACGAAATTTTAAGCTCTAAGAGTCGTTCTCGAACACCCAATGCAGTTGTTTTCATGTCTCCGAGAGAGAGGCAGTGGTTTGAAACAAATGCTACCCAATACTACAGCTGGATGAACAGGGATAGCTTTTGAGTGACAATTTGAAAGGTTTAACCCGGTGATATATGATGGTGATATATTTAGAGGCACTCGAACCACCGACATTCACGTCAAGAGTGGAGCACCTTCACCACCTTGCCATCTAGGCAGCCTCCGATCACCTCATATTACATTGATCGGGCAAAAATATAGCTTTCTAAGTTTTGACCCAGTTACCTAGTTATTTTAGGCATATCGTAAAATTGACAATTTGATTGATTTTGGTTTGATTTCGGAATGATCTTGAATGAGTGTGTAGAATGTGTTTTGTTGAAATTCATGGGCGACAATACAATGTAGTTTATTTCGGTCAACATAGACGAAATTAAAGATATTTTTTCAGCTCCCTTTAATACATTTTATCTTATAACTATACACATATCCGTGTGAAAACACCCCGTATGATATTTTTTATGATACAACATAGTTATTTTTAGAACAATGTTATAATGTGGTTATTTTTAGAAACTTGCAGTTCAGTTAGAAACATCGACGAAAAGAAGACAAATAGAGGTTATAAGGTAAATATAATACATACTTAGTGTATTGTATGAAAAAATATCTAACTCGGTTGTGAGAATTGACAATTGTCTCGGCAGAGCCTCGACAATTTTCAATTCTCCCAACCTCATTAGATATTTTTTTTTCCATATAATACACTAAGTATGTATTATGTATATATGATCTTTCTTGTTTATGTGTCCTCGCGGACAAATCAGGCGCTCTAAAATCCACAACAACCAGTAACAAAGCGCATTAATTCAACCGATATGAATGTGAGTGTTTTTAGCGAGTGTTTGAAATGAATGAATTGGGCGCTGAGAGAGTGATTTTGAATGTTCATTATCGAAATGAATTTCAATTTCTCGATGCTACTAACTGTAATTAGAATAAGCACAACGAATAAAAAATGTATATGCTATAGGCACCCACATCTCGCTATGAATGGCGATATAAGGGAGTTTTCTGGTATGTTGAGGCGTTTCTAGGACTGTTGTACAATCGCCAAGATCAATCGCCATGGTGATAGGCGAACTATACTTTCAGATTGCTGAATAATCGTCGTACTAGAGTTACAGGACTGTTACCAAACTATTGGTCTAAAAGATATTGTAGATGCAGCCATCATCTCATTCTACAAGGCATTGAAAACTAGAAATATCATTCGAACAAACAAACAACAACAGCAACAAAGACCAACTTGAATAAGTAATGAACGTAAACCATTTTTTAGTACTTTTTGACACGGAAAACGTGAACTTGAATGATAAAAAAATGGAGTTTCACAAATAATATCACAAACAGAGCTACAGATAGATATATATGATAATTTGTACTTTAGATTCAAATATTTCAAAAATACTTGCACAAACTCTACGGTGTTGGTACTCATTTATTTGAATAATCTAATCTAGATACTATAGGACTCATATATAGCACAATATCCACAAACTATTCATCAGATTCCTTTGTGAGAGGAAAACAGTAATTACCTATCAGACATTGCTTCGGGACAGTCGTATATTAAATCAAAACTGATAAAGAAGCATTATCACCTGATCAAGGCTTGTCTTGGTTATTTGACGTACTTGTATGCAAAGACTTTTCCGAGTAATCTATAAATTGATACACACGAGTAGAGGCTTTAAATAGATAGAATTTATCGAATGGAAACAGTTGTTCATAGTACAAGAAATCACACGTGATTAAAACTAAATACTTAAAATAAAATTGATATAAGATTTATAATAAACAAAATCTAAGATTTAGCAATCCGACACTTAACATTTCTCACTATAGCTATAATTCTTGTGCTCGGGCATGTTTTCATCTATTATGTATAGCATAAAAAAGGAAATGATAATTTCCTTTTTCCGTTGTGGTCCATAGCTAAACAAAGACATGTCTCACCAAGGCACACAGAACATTTACTTCCACAAGCCAGCGAAAATAAGTAAGGCAAAAGTATCACAGGTATAGCAGTTACAGCATTAATAAATCGCATTGTTGTTCAAGAAATATCAAGAAGTTGTCTTTACCATCTGCTTAAACATATTTGTAATTGATTAATGTTAAATCTCTAATGGTAAATGATTTCACGACGAGCAACCCTTATAGGCAAAAGACTTTATGCAAAGCCTTAAACTTTTGGAATTTTGAAGCAAGACTCTGAACTAAACCTTGTGGAATGACTGTGTCAGGAATCTGATAATAGAAAATGTTCTTCCCAGCAACAAAGGGGTGTTCTTATAAAAATTTTAAAATCATGACAAAGAATTATTTGTTGCACTCTTTTCTCGTCAGGTAACCAGTTGAGCTCCTTAAAACGATCTGTCTTAATATGCTGGCAACTATCTAAGAATAAAACAAAAATGATTATCTTATTTTGGGTAACCCGAAGCCTATCTTTGAGTTTCTTAGTTATACTACAATACCAGACAGAAAAGGCATAATAAAAATGACATTGCAAAAGTGACATTGCTGTAAGTTTTTTAGAATAAAAAGAAAGAAATTTATTTTTTCTATGCAAAAATTGGGACCAGGCATTTATTTTATTGATAAGGTTAAATACCATACACGTAAAGCTTAATGATTTATACTAAATATTTGACTGATTAAGTAGCTTGAAGACGTACATCATTGCAAAGATATCAAGTTAAGAGTCTTCAAATTTTGTTTTGAACCAAACATGATTGTTTCTGTTTTTTTTAAGGTGTATGGATAGTTTGTTATAAACTAGCAAATTGCTAACGTTTTGTAAGTCCGCAGTTAGGAGATATATAATAAATAGATAAATAAATAAATAAATAAATAAATAATATGTATTTGTCGAGCAATTTCATCGATATTCTTACGGTGGTGATAGCCTAATGTTTTATAATCATAATAATAATATTCCCGGCATTTCATCATTGGTCTTATTCGGAGCATAATTCGTTAAGGAAAAATGCTATCGACTTGAAACTTCAAAGGAGGATATGTCTAATTGAAGAGAGGTGCAGTGCACAAGAACAACATCTCTTGTTTCATTTGTTTTAGTTTTTGCCCTTTGTTTTTTTTCAAACATTTAGAATTTATCTGAAACATATATCTGAAAGTCGTCTGAAGGCTATCAAATTGAAACTTCATAGGTAGATAGATCAAATTCAGGAGAAGTGTTTTGCGGAAGAACATCAATTTCAGGTTGTTTCATTTGGATTTATTGTCATTTGTTTTTTCAAAGACTTAAATTTGGCCAGGATCACTTCTCTGTGAGTATACTATCTATCAACCTAAAACTTCATCGGTGAATATAATATGATACACAAGAACAACTATCATTGTCTGGTGGATATTAAAGATATAATTCTCGAAAATTCAACTGATCAAAACAAGAGTATCACGATGTCAAAGTCGGTCAATTAACTAGGACTTGTTACCATCTTGATATGATGCCAGGAGAAAGCCAGAGAAAGAGCTGTAATCTTCTCCAAACACAGATTTATCAATGTTGTTGCATCTTATAGCAACATCATCACCTATAGATAATGTTATAAATGCACTAAAGCTCAGAGACGGGTACACAGTAGATTCGTGGCCATACAAATTTCCAAAGTTTTGTCCGTTAACAGTTAAATAGAAGTGTGCCCACTGCGAAAGTGCCAAGCGCAATGTCGATGAAAAGACGTAGAGACCGGCGACTGGGGCCGTGAAAATACCCGTATATTGGTGGTAAGCTTGGCCAATATTAGTGACAACATGGTCGAATATTACTGGCTGTCCCTGACCTAGGTGATCTACATGGTTACCGGCCATCGCAAAGAAGGCTACCGGGGATCCTTGTGTATTCTGTCGAATGCGCCCATGGGCTAATTTTGTTGGGAGATCTGTAATCATGATATATGACATTTTTAGTTGAATTTCCATAAAATTGTGATATGCTTATGCAGTTTGATAGTAAATTTATTTACAGGTAAAAGCAAAAAGATAAGTGATATTCCAAAGAGTTTTATGCAACTTGCTCTCTTCCTATTTTATAATCAAATACCTGTCTGATTGTTCGATTTTTTACTCCAATTTAATTTGTTTTTGACAACATTTCTCTATTGCTTCAAATCAGCGCTGCTTCCATGACACAACCGGTAATAGAACATGAATACGAGAAGAAATGTTGAAAATTGAACGTGTAAATTAATTAATCATTTTTAGGTCAACATCGATCGAAATGGTCAACAAGCTGCATCGTAAATATATAATAGGTACTTACTGTTTTGTATGAAACAAATATCTAACGAGGAATGGATAATTGTCGAGGCTCTGCCGACACAATTATCAATTCCAACAACCGAGTTGGATATTTGTTCATACAATTCACTAAGAACGTATTATATTTATCTTATGACCTCTATTTGCCTTGTATTCTAACAGAAATTCAAGTTTCTTAAAATAACCTCATTAGGTCATTGATCGAAAAATGAACATGTGATATAAAAAATATCATATTGAATGTAACCATACGGATATTTGTACAGTTATAATATAAAACAGCATTTTCATTTTCTGCTGCTTCTCTGACGCAACTTTTGATTGAATTTTCTTCTGATATCGTTAGTTCCTTCTTCGATTCAACGCGAGTCATTGAACTAAGTTGTAATAACTTGTTTGCCAATCGATATAAGATAAATTGGCTTAATCTCAATAATTTCATTGGTGATAGACATATAGACATAGGAAAGAAACCCATTCATACCTTGATTCGTTCTATAGTTTTTCGTGTTCCTCTGCTTGAAATTAGCAGGTGTAATACTGTTCCACGAGTTTGAAATTTTCGCTTCATTTGTGTCTTTGCTTATGGGCTTTTTGTTGAGTAGATTTGTCTTTAAAACTGCATGTTGATCGTTCGATGAGCTGTTGACATCCTTTGAGCAAGTTTTCTGTAATTGATGTAACTCCTTGACCAGATCGTCATTTACCTTCTGAAGTAGATCGATCTTCTTTTGTTGTTGTCGATCGCGATCCTGCAATCGTTCAAATCTGCGAATAACTTCTTCAGTATTAAGATAGCGCATTGATTCTGCATTGCAAATGATAAGTAGTGATGTCAGTATACAACATGTCAAGAAATGTCCGTTCATTTTAATTGATATTGACGTCAGAAACAAGTTACTTGATTTCTTCTACAAAACTCGAACTAGTTATTCTTATCGCTGAATAATTCCATTCACATGTGTTTTTTAGATAAGAGAGGCATATTAAGACGTTCTATCAGAACAAGGTAGCACCACTTACACGTTACTTGTGGAGAAAGGGTTTTTGATATAGAGGAAAATCGTTTGTTTGAGTGTAAGATCGATTTATATTCATTGAGTGAACAACAAAAGCTATATTTTCACGAGTTGCGGAGCTACGAGTAAACATATAGCTTTTGTTGTTCACAAAATGAAATATCAATCGATCTTATTCGAAAAACGGATAATTATTCTATTTTTTTAATGCAAAAATGAGACAAAATGTGACATATTTACGTACTGCGCGTCATTTTGCGCGTGATTGCTATGCAACGTTCATTGTGACGTCACGTATTTCGCCCCGCATAGATGATGTCAGATAGGATGAAATGCACAAAAGCAGGGTATAGGTTTTTGATAATTTCACAGCTTTTGTGGTGAGTTCATAAAGTGATAATCTACCTTTATTTCTCGATAAACCACCGAAAGGTATTACAGAAATAGAGGATAATCGTTTGTTTCAGTGTAAGATCGATTTATATTTCATTGAGTGAACAACAAAAGCTATATTTTCACGAGTGGTGGAGCCACGAGTGAAAATATAGCTTTTGTTGTTCACGAAATGAAATATTAATCGATCTTACTCGAAAAACAAACGATTATTCTATTTCTTTATTGCAAAAATGAGACAAAATGTGAAATTTCTAGGACATATTTTTGTAAAGCGCGTCATTTTGCACGTGATTGCTATGCAACGTTCATTGTGACGTCACTTATTCCGCCCCGCATAGATGACGTCAGAAAGGATCAAATGCACAAAAGCAGGGTATAAGTTTTTGATAATTTCACTGCTCTTGCGGTGAGATTATCAAGTGATAATCTATCGTTATTTCTCGATAAACCACCGAAAAGCATTAAAGAAATATAGTTAATTAAGAATTCCCTTTGTGTACTTTACCGTTTTCCGACAACATTTTAAGAATTTGCAAAAATGAAAGGTAGGAATACGTATTCTATTGTAGAAAATAATTTTACCCATACACAGAAGACAAAAAGAGATATTATAGTTTTATGTCGGCGGAAGGTGGAAATAGAACGCAGGAATCACAATTAGTCTTCGAGAAATCACCATTTGTAAAGACTACTTGTTTGTATCAAAATTGCATAGGAGTGTGACCGCATTGAATAAAGCAGCAAATTTTCTTCTCAAGGTAGTTATTTTGAATACTTTTTTTTTCTTTTTATGAAAGCTTCTGCAAAAGCCGATCAGAAATATGAAGTTTTCAAAATATGTATATACATGATGATGATTTCAGATGTATTCTTTTGTACGCTTAAACGAACTTTTAAAACAGCAACCTTGTATTTGCCACATTTAAGCATAATTATTTGTAGTCGTTTAATAAAAATCTTTTTTTTTTTTGCATTAATGATCGTTCAGCTTGGCGTATTTTGAAAGAAAGATAGATTCGATTCAGTGTCTGTAATAAACGGTCATAAAAGATTTTGAAATCAAGGGTACTCTTTAATTCCCTTCAAATTCGTTGCTTTCTTTACATATTTGCGACTCGGTGTGTGTTTATTTAAGCTTCTCCCTGGATGGGAGGAAATATTACATTTTTATTTAGGTCCAATAGGCCATTTAGAAGTTCGTTTCAGTACATTTGATCTTTTCATTGTAAACATATAGTGGATAATCGTTTGTTTCAGTGTAAGATCGATTTATATTTCATTGAGTGAACAACAAAAGCTATATTTTCACGAGTGGCAGAGCCACGAGTGAAAATTTGGCTTTTCTTGTTCACTCAATGAAATATTAATCGATCTTAATCGAAAAACAAACGAAAATTCTATTCTTTTATTGCAAAAATGAGACAAAATGTGAAATTTCTAGGACATATTTTCTTAAAGCGCGTCATTTTGCACATGGTCGCTATGCAACGTTCATTGTGACGCCACATATTTTGCCCCGCATAGATGACGTCAGATAGGGTGAAATGCACAAAAGCAGGGTATAAATTTTTGATAATTTCACTGCTTTTGCAGTGAGATTATCAAGTGATAATCAATCGTTATTTCTCAATAAACCGCCTAAAAGCATAACAAAAAATTGCTGAATAGATCTTTTCCAAGATTGACGCAGGTTAAATCGTTGCCTATAAGATATGGTGCTAAGTTCTTCTCTCGCATGTACACAAAGGCTATGTAACATAGTTAAATTCAAAACTTCTCCCGTTAATGGGGAATATTTGATACTATAGTATTGCAAGTGCTCTTAAAAATGTCACGTTTAGTCAACACCTTGGCATATCGTCATTTGCGGACCAAGTTGCCGCATCTGACCTGTAGATTCGATATGTTTGTACCTTTTATTATGCGACAAAGGAGGATTATTGGTTGAACGAATTCATGACAAAGACACATGTTCATTTTTGATACCATAGGCAACATCTTCGTAAACTTAAACCCATTTCAACTTCATCTTGAATGCTGACGTGTTTGATAAAGTAATTTCAAAAGGATCATTTAAGGAAAAATAGCATAAAACATATCATTTCCCGTCAATTTTAACACCTTGTATTGTTATATTTATTCAAATAATTTCGTCGTAGCCTAGTGTAGACTTATTTTTTTCAAAATGTTGAACTAATATCACAACCGTATTCCAATATATACGAAAGAGCGGTGGTGACTTCTCTTATTCACACTTCAAACATATGATATTGAAATGTGAAGTGTGAAGTGTGAACTATGAAATGTTAAGTTTGCAGTTTGAAGTGTGAAGTGTGAACTGTGAAGTGCGAAGTGTGAACTTTGAAGTGTGAAGCGTGAACAGTGAAGTGTGAATTGTGAAGTGTTAAGTGTGAACTTTGAAGCGTGAAGTTCGCTCTTCACACTCCAAACTTCACAGTTCACACCTCAAAGTTCACACTTTACACTTCATAGTTCACACTTCAAAAATCAATGTTCACAGTTGACACTTCAAAGATATTATGTTTGAAGTGTGAAGTTTGAAGTTAGAATTTAAGAAATGTCACCACCAGTTCACGCTTCAGAGTTCACATTTCAAAGAAAATATGTTTAAATTGTGAAGCGCGAAGTTTGAATAAAAGAAGTCACTACCGGTCTTTCGTAAATATATACTCTCATGTTCAAGTGTCGTCTTCGATTTGTTTAAATAAAAAGAATACATGGATTCATTTGTCTGTCAATATCTCTCTGGGTTTTCAGGGAACAGGTATTATAGATAAGATCTGTAATGCGATTTTGTTGAAGAAAAGTTTATCTTAGCAGCGTAAATTTGAAAAGACACTTAGCGAGCATTAGCGGGCTGAATATTTTTTTCAAATCCTAGTTGAAATTAATATAAGCTTTCCTAAATCAAAATGGTAAATACGAGGATATGTCTGGGGCTGTTTGTTAACAAAAAGAAGACAATGGTGACTATATCCATGTGAGAATTACCATTGCCTACTTGTACTGTATACAAGTAAAAAATTGCTCCAGTTTGGAGCAAAGGAGAAAGCGCTGCGGAAATGAAATGTTGTTTATTCAAATTGATTTTTTCTACTGTTTATCCATGTTTTCCTATGATCGATTATGACAAAGTGTAATCGATTATCGTAACTCACTAATCAATACCACTGGATGATCATTACATCACTAGATAGGTTGAGATGGGTTTCTGCAGTCTTTTTGATTAGACTTTAAACCAAAATCCAGTCTCCATAAATTGAGCCGCCTCATGGGAAAAGCAACAATCTGCATATGCGAAAATAAAGGCATAGATCAGCTTTGCGGTAGCCCCGAAGCTGATCAGCGCCTTTGTTTTTGCTACACCGATAGTGCAATCCCTCTATTTTCTTAATACGAAATTAAGCTTCTAGTTATCTTCTGTCGCTTCACTGCCCGTTTTTTTTTCGGACCTGGTCGAAAACCACATTGTTGGTTTTCTGACGTCGCGGCTCAATTATGACCTTAACTGTTGAGTAGGACGTACAACGCAAAATCAACCAATCCATTCTTGAATGTGAACTATTCTTTTCTTACAATATATGACTGACAGTTTTTTTGTGAAAGCATCGGCAAAAGCTCTTTTAAGATTAAATTCCTTGAAGGGAGTCATTGTCTGTTGTTTATTGGCATTAATTAGATTTTGGGGTTAAATGAAAATGAACATATTTTAAACAGCAATTTCTTTTATTAATGAATACAATGCATTTTGTAAAAACAAATAGATGACTTTGCATAACACACTTACTGACACATTGGTTTGGAAACCTGAAACGGTAAGTACAATAATTATGGTGTATGTTATGCAGTACACATGCAGTCTGTGCTTATCCAAGTTTTGAGGATATACCTTACAATGGAAGCTTTTGCAATTCCAGCACTAGAACATCTTGTTCTTTCTAAGGCTGGCACTTTGCTATTGTAAACAAACATTATTTGTTCACTATTTTTCTGATTTGGTCATGGAGTGTTAGTTGATGGCTGTGAATCAAACATATTGAAAAGTCAGAATAAGTTGACAGCACATTCTAGACAAGGTTCACATGATATAATCAAATGTATACAACAATCAAGAAAAATTCAACATTCATCTTAGAAACGGGGGTAAACTTGTGATATAAAATGTAAAAAGAACATGAATAGTAAAAGATGGCTTGTTTGTCTATGTACAACAAAATTTATATGAACACAACAATGGGCAGTATTTGAGCTCGCTCATGGGAAAAGCAACAATTTGCATTGCAGAAAAAAAAAGACCCAAATGATAGTACAATTCCTTTGCTTTCTGAATACGAAACTTCAAGCCTCTAGCTATTTTTTGGTGTGTACAGGTTGGTTTGTATTACCTAGTCAGGAAAAATGTCGGTTTCATCATGAGAAAGCTTATTTTGTTTTGTTTTTCATAAGCTTATAGTATTGTTTACCCAGCTCTTAAAAAGGGTATGGTAAAGTTAACCACCTGTTTTGAATTGAAATGCACTTTTGAAGTCAAATATATGAAAGGAGCATTTGAAACAAATGTCAAAATATACATGTAAGTTGGTCCACTGCATATATTTGCTTGTCCCTTGCATATCTTATTTCCATTTTAGCCACTGTGTGAGAAAACCAACAATTTGCCATTGAAAGTAAAAACAAAAATGCAGATCAGCTTTGCAATAAACCACAAACCTGATCAGCGCTTTTGTTTTCGCTACACAAATAGTACAAGTCCTCTACTCAGTACTTAGGAAATTTCAAGCATTTAGATATCTTTTGTTGCTGCACAACCTGGTTTGTGTCAACCCTGGCAGAAAATCAAATTGTTAGTTTTGTCACGCACAGGCTCATTTTTATGCTAATATTGCAAACATAAACTATACACACACTTAGTCCTGGTAAAGAAAGAAAAAGTCCACTTTTCATTTTTCTCCCTGAGCATGTGCTATATTTTATTGGAGAAATAAAAGAGAATTTTTAGCTCACCTGAGCACATCGTGCTCAAGGTGAGCTTTTGTGATCATTGAATGTCCGTCGTCTGTCGTGCGGCGTGCGTCGTGCGTCGTGTGTCGTGTGTCGTGCGTCGTCTGTCGTCCGACGTCAACAATTTAAGTGTTTACACTCTAGAGGCCACAAATATGATCCAATCTTCATGAAACTTGGTCAGAATGTTGGTCAGGTCACAAGGATGAACCCTATTGAAAATGGGAAGGATCCATGCAATATCACAGCAAAAGGGGCCTTAATGACAATTTTCTTATTTACACTCTAGAGGCCACATATATGGTTCAATCTTCATGAAACTTGGTGGAAATGTTGGTCAGGTCATGATGATGAACCCTATCAAAAATGGGAAGGATCCATACCATATCACAGGAAAAGGGGCCTTTATGACAATTTTCTTGTTTACACTCTAGAGACCACAAATATGGCCCAATTTTGATGAAACTTGGTCAGAATGTTGGTCAGGTCACAAAGATGATCCCTATTGAAAATGGGAAGGATACATGCCATATCACAGGAAAAGGGGCCTTAATGACAATTTTCTTGTTTACGCTCTAGATGCCACATATATGACCCAATCCTAATGAAACTTGGTCAGAATGTTGGCCAGGTCACAAGGATGAACCCTATCTAAAACGGGAAGGATCCATGCCATATCACGGGAAAAGGGGCCTTAATGACAATTTTCTTGTTTACGCTCTAGAGGCCACAAATATGGCCAAATCTTAATGAAACTTGGTCAGAATGTTGGCCAAGTTACAAGGATGCACCCTATTGAAAATAGGAAAGATCCATGCCATGTCACGGGAAAAGGGGCCTTAATGACAATTTTCTTGTTTATGCTCTTGAGGCCACAAATATTGCTCAATCTTCATGAAACTTGGTTAAAGTGTTGGTCAGGTCACAAAGATGAGAAAATAGGAAAGATCCATGCCATGTCATGGGAAAAGCGACCTTTATGATAATTTTTTTGTTGTAAGTCTAGAGGCCACGATTTTGAAACTTGGTTTTGTATTGAAATTATCTCCTTTATGACATCTGCCTATTTAATTGATGTGATTTCCCAGGGGTCAAAGAGACTCAGGTGAGCGATCTAGGACCATCTTGGTCCTCTTGTTTCTTTTCTCTCTGGCAGGTTTCTCCCTGAAGTTTCTCTTTTCTCTCAGATTCTCAGAATTTAGTACTTTTTACCTTTACAGTTTATTTACCGGGACTGTACAATAAATTGTGAGAAAATAAACTATTAACAAAACAACAGAATATTTTAATTGCACATTTACATCTACATGCACTAAATGGCTTTATTAATGTAATTTGGAGGCTACATTTTGATTTGTGACTCTAGGTTTAAATTTGAACTAGAATTGTCAGAGAATCTGACTATAGCCCGGCTTCAGCGCTGTTACATTAGTAAATAGATGAGAAATGATTTATTTGGTGTTTTATCTCGGTGTTTGTGAAAATGTGGTTATGTAAATAAGTAGTCCCCAGACACGCTAAATCAATACGCGGGTAAAGAGGCAAAAAATCGAAAGGAAAAGTCAAGAACAAACACCGAGATAAAACACCAAATAAATCATTTCTCATCTTTTTACTAATGTATAATTATTTCTTTACTCATTCGCATTAAATTAAATTTTATTGAAAATCAGACTTTTGATCGAATAAATAAATAATCTAAACATCATTTCAATGATTATTGCTTCTTGTATCGATGATCAACTCCTTTCGATTTTAATAAAAATACCAACCGTAAACGAACCAAACAACACATTAAATCGAAAGGACTAAGTCAAAAACGTAATTTAATTATGCGCTTATATCAATGAAAAACAAAATTTTACTAACAGAAGATATAATAAAAAAAAAAAGACAATAACATAAACCGAACATAAATTTAAACATTTCAGAAAAATCCGCAATTGAAAAAAAAGAATAACGATAAATTTTATTTCATTTTTAGATCAAAAAGCTCAAAGTAACGTTAATATGTTAATGCAGCGTCGGCTACGACCGATCCTTTAGATTGTTGGTCATTTTTTTCGAGATAAAAAAGAGTTCGTCATTTATAATGTTTTTTTTCCCAGAAAAAGGAGTAATTAGCAAAATTATCAGCAACCATGTAAAATCTATCGCATTTTCAAATTAAGAGAATTGAAAAAAAGTATTTTTTTCTAGCAAAGACTTAATTTTTTGACCAGGACAATTTGCTTATATCAATAATAAACCAATTCACATGAACACTTAAATCAACATCCCAAACTCATCACAAATGGCGCAGCGCTGATGCGCAGCGCAATAACTCTAACCATCTAGATGAAAGAGGTACATAAATCCAATAAAGATTCTATTTTCTATCAATTATATGGAATTTCTAGAATATTTCGTGACTTGAATTACTAAATAGATCTATCCTGTGTTTTACAAGTTAGAGAGCGATACCAAAATTACTTGAACTGTTATCCAGAAAAACGTGCCTAAATCACATCACTGGGTAATTTCAGCTGTCATACCAGATTATACAAAAAGAAATATGTCGGACTATTCCAAATTAAAAGAATTTAAATCGTACACTCAATGAGCGTTGGATTTGGAAAGAGACTGCAAAAGTGTGTAGAAACCATTGCGAAGAAGAGATAAACTGCTTGAAAAAATGCAATTTATCTTTTCCCCCAATCTGTTCTCTTTTAATAGCCTTCTGTGTTTCTGGAAAAAATAGTCTCATAAACGTGGACAAAGTATCCAATCTTTTTTGGAAATACTGTATTTTTATCAGATGGTTACAATATGAATAATATTTTTTTGACTTTTTAAAGAATTGGAAGTTATTGCCTATTTTATTGGGTTTTAGACAGTTTTTCCTTGATAACAAGCCCCTTTCCTTTTCAGATTGTTTAGGCCATACGTGATTACAACGTAAAAAGGAATTCCTCAGCGGTCGACCTAGTCGAGGTTACGAGGTTTAAGTCGGCAATCAACCACATGGTGACTTTAAAGTAAGTTTTTTATAACAACAATTTCCGAAGCAATGATGGAGAAGGCATATACCACAGAAGTGGATTCTGCCGTTCTATACAGAAATGATGAAAATACATCAGATATGACGTTGAAACAGAAAAATCGTGAATAATGAAGCACAAGTACAAAAAAGTTCCTTCTCTCCCATTTTTTAAATAAATGTATTGCTATATTTTACAATTGATGCTTGACGGGATATGCGAAAGATCATCATTGTTTTGATTTACTTTTATGACACTGAAAACTATCCAATTTCCGCTGCCAAATCAAGAGTTTTTATTTATAATTATCGGTTATTTATGGAAAACTCTAAAAGTTACTGTCGTCGGTGGATCCATAATTTATAGCTTTTGGTCTAAAGAGTATTTAGGATTATCACCACAGTTTCCCTATATATTCTGTTGTAAAACATACTTGTTTGAATAAGGATCATCATACGTGGAATTAAGGTAGTGGATTTCTGAACTAATGAAATTCACAAAGTTGACAGAAGTTTCCTTATGGAAATCATTAGGAAACCTCGGTTAACACTTAAAGTTCATTACTTCTGAAACGTTACGGGTCCACTACCTTATTACAAATGTATTACAAATGTATATGATCTTTGCACTTGTATCGCGATCGTTTCCAGCCCTGTGTTCAGGATGACAGTGCAAACTACCCAATTATTTGAAAATCACATCCCGCTTTGCAGATGCACTTGCGTGGAAAGCGGGAAATAATTTGCAAATAAATGGATAGTTTGCACTTTTTTGTCACCCTGAACGCAGGACAGGCCTTTGTTTGTCATTAAACATGGAGTTTCTTTTCAATAATTCTATAGATATTTAATAGTTTTAGTAAAGAATCTAAACCTAGTCGTTCTACTTTTATCGGTCACCTTTATTGAACGACAATTTTCATACAGTCACTTTCGTTGAAATTTAGATTTAAATAGCAAGTTCAGCTCAGAATTTTTAGTCTTTCTTCTTATTATTTTAATAAATTAGCCCTATGTTTCTGGAAATCTCAAGAATCGTCTCAATAACTGATAACTGCGGTCTAATTGGTTTGCGTTTCGTTTACCAGTGTTACTACGTAAGGAGGGAACACCCTGTAGGTTCTTAATAGCTTCGAAATAAAATAGTGCCCTTTTAAAGTCAATTTATTATTTCTAAAGATTTCTCTTCTCAAATATCACTGTTTTATTTCGTTTATGGCGTGATACTAGAATTCTTTAACATGCGAAGAAAATGCAAAATTCCCCTTTGAAATATAAATGAAGTTTAAATCTTTAATCGGGCGAATGGATGATCCGCGTAAGTTTATCGAGAGTTTAGAGCAAAAACAAAGTTTTTGTCTATTTACTTTATAGATAAATACTAGCCCTCGCTATTGCAACTTGTGGTAGTTTACCGGAAAAATGTATTTCTATTTTGTGACCCCATGAACTTGTTTATACAGTGCATATCTATACACGAAGTTAGCATTAGAAACGGTTACCAGTCTACTGACATCTGGTTTATGCAATCGGATTTTACATAACTTTTCAAAATTGGACAGTCAGTCTAGAGACGGATTTCAAGAATTATTCGACAATTGTTTAAAATGTACAACATTTCTTGTGCTTTTTGTTAGCTCCACTGGCTGAAAGCCACTGGGGCTATTGTCATAGCGTTGTGTCCGTCGTGCGTCCGTCCGTCCGTGCGTGCGTGCGTCCGGTCGTAAACTTTTCTTTAAAATTCTTCTCCTCAGAAACTACTGGATGGATTTCAACTAAACTTCACAGGAATGATCCTTGGGTGACCATCTTTCAAAGTTGTTCAAGAAATTTCGATCCAATGAAAAACATGGATTTAATGGGCGTGGCTAATTTCCAAATATGGTAAAACGTGAGTTTTCTCAGATTCTAATCAATGGATATCAATTAAATTTTACATGAATGATCCTTGGGTGACCCTTTATCAGTCTACAAAAAATCATTGTGATCGGATGGAAAAAATGCATTTTATGGGCGGAGGTCATTTCTTTTTATGTTGTATAGTGGAATTTTTGAAAATCATTTTCTCAGAATCTGAATTTTTGAATATCAACCAAATTTCACTGGAATGATCCTTGAGTGACCTTTGATTAGTGTACCAAAGTTTTTTTGGATTGGATTAAAAATATGCATTTTATGGGCAGAGGTCATTTCTCGATATGTTATATAGTGAAAAATTTGAAAAACCATTTTCTCAGAATCTGAATTTTGGATATCAATTAAATTTCACGGGAATGATCCTTGAGTGACCCTTTACCAGTGTACTAAAAATTATTTTGATTGGATGAAAAATATACATTCTATGGGTGGAGGTCAATTCTCAATATGTTAAATAGTGGAAACTATGGTAAACATTTTCTCAGAATGTAACTGATGGATATCAATCAAACATTTTTTGTATGATCTTTGGGTGACCCATTATCTTGCAGCCAAAACTTAATTTATATTTGATGAAAAATATGTCTTTTAATAGCAGAGGTCATTTCTCTATCTCTTATATAGTTGAAACTTTGAAAATCATTTTCAACATCAATAGAACCCCAAATATCTAAAAATCTAGTCAAAACATTTATTTGCTTTTACAAGAATTTCAAGCATCTGGAGTGATTAAAGCTATTCATGGCTTTCTAGTTTGAATAGGGATGAACGCCGCTATAAAGAAATTCTCTGTAAAATTGCGATAGACGAAAATTGGACTAGAGCACCTAAAAGTGGATTGCTTGTATATAGTTTACTTAAATCAAAACTATTCTTAAACACTCCTTCAGTGATCCATTTATTCATTCCAAACACTCAATCAAACCATTCAGAAACGCTAAATAATTGTTCAAAAGCATTTCAAAACCATTCAAAACGATCGACTTTTCATTCAAATCGAACAAATCTTTCCATAATTGTATTGACTGGTGTCTTCTTTGTCCATGAAGACACACAAACACGAAAGTACGGAGAAGTTAATAAAGGGAGGTAATGAAACATCGGTAATTTCGTTTTATTGGACGTTAATAGCGTTACTGTATTGCCAGCCTTTAAATTTATTCAAATAAAAACTCGCTCCTCTCACTCATTCAGTTCATTTCGAAATTTTCGAAATCAGTCCAAAAACGGTTCATCCTGTTATACTAGTTTTACTGCAGTAAGCTAAACTACGTGCTTTAATCAGACTGTTTAACTTTTTAGCTCACCTGAGCACGAAGTGCTCATGTGAGCTATTGTGATCACCTTTCTTCCGGCGTCCGTCCGTCGGTCGTCGGTCGTCGGTCGTCGTCCGTCGTCCGTCAACAATTTCTTTAAACGACATCTCCTCCTAAACTACTAGGCCAATTAACACCAAATTTTACAGAAATGTTGCTTAGGTGGTCCCCTTCAAAAATAGCTAAAATAATTGAAATCCATGAAAAACTCTGGTTGCTATGGCAACAAAAGGTGAAATTTTAAGAAAATCTTTAAAATTCTTCTTCTTCTGAACCAGTAGTCCTACAGACTTAAAACTTGGCATGGATGATCAGTTCATAGACCTATATAAAAATAGCTAAAATCATATCTTTTGGGCCATCAGGTGCGGAGCACCAGGGGGCAGGGGGTAGTACTTTGGGTAAATTTTGTAATCTTTCAGCTTCTTCTTCTTTGGAACCAGGAGCCCTACAGATTTGAAAATTGGCATGGATGATCAGCTCATAGACCTTAATAAAAATAGCTAAAATCATATCTGTTGGGCTGCCAGGTGCAGAGCACCAGGGGGGAGGGGGTAGTACTTTTGTGAAAATTTTGTAATCTTTAACCTTCTTCTTCTTCTGAACCAGGTGCCTGTCAAATTTGAATATTGGCATGGATGATCAGCATATGGACCTTAATATAAATAGCTAAATTCATGACTGTAGATACACCAGGTGCGGAGCACCAGGGGGGAGAGGATAGTACTTTTGTGAAAATTTTGTAATCTTTAACCTTCTTTTTCTTCTGAACCAGGAGCCTGACTGAGTTGAATATTGGCATGGATGATCAGCATATGGACCTCAATATAAATAGCTAAAATCATGACTGTAGATTCACCAGGTGTGGAGCACCAGGGGGGAGAAGGTAGTACTTTTGTGAAAATTTTGTAATCTTTAACCTTCTTTTTCTTCTGAACCACAAGCCCTACAGACTTGAAAATTGGCATGGAGGATGCGCTTATAGACCTTAATAAAAATAGGTAAAATCATACCCTTTGGGCCACCAGGTGCGGAGCACCAGGGGGGAGGGGGTCGTACTTTGGGTAAATTTTGTAATCTTTAAGCTTCTTCTTCTTCGGAACCAAGAGCCCTACAGACTTGAATATTGGCATGGATTATCAGCATATGGACCTCAATATAAATAGTTAAAATCATGACTGTAGATTCACCAGGTGCGGAGCACCAGGGGGGAGAGGGTAGTACTTTTGTGAAAATTTTGTAATCTTCAACTTTCTTCTTCTTCTGAACCAGGAGCCTGACAGATTTGAATATTGGCATGGATGATCAGCTCATAGACCTTAATAAAAATAGCTAAAATCATATCTATTTGGCTGCCAGGTGCGGAGCACCAGGGGGGAGAGGGTAGTACTTTTCTGAAAATGTTGTAATCTTTAACCTTCTTCTTCTTCTGAACCAGGAGCCTGACAGATTTGAATATTGGCATGGATGATCAGCATATGGACCTCAATATAAATAGCTAAAATCATGACTGTATTTCACCAGGTGCGGAGCACCAGGGGGGAGAGGGTAGTACTTTTGTGAAAATTTTGTAATCTTTAACCTTCTTCTTCTTCTGAACCAGGAGCCTGACAGAGTTGAATATTGGCATGGATGATCAGCATATGGACCACAATATAAATAGCTAAAATCATAACTGTAGATTCACCAGGTGCGGAGCACCAGGGGGAGAGGGTATTACTTTTGTGAAAATTTTGTAATCTTTAACCTTCTTTTTCTTCTGAACCACAAGCCCTACAGACTTGAAAATTGGCATGGAGGATGCGCTTATAGACCTCAATAAAAGTAGGTAAAATCATATCCTTTGGGCCACCAGGTGCGGAGCACCAGGGGGGAGGGGGTAGTACTTTTGGTAAATTTTGTAATCATTAAGCTTCTTCTTCTTCGGAACCAAGAGCCCTACAGACTTGAATATTGGCATGGATGATAAGCATATGGACCTCAATATAAATAGCCAAAATCATGACTGTAGATTCACCAGGTGCGGAGCACAAGGGGGGAGAGGGTAGTACTTTTGTGAAAATTTTGTAATCTTTAACCTTCTTCTTCTTCTGAACCATGAGCCTGACAGATTTGAATATTGGCATGGATGATCAGCTCATAGACCTTAATAAAAAAAGCTAAAATCATATCTTGTGGGCTGCCAGTCGCGGAGCACCAGGGGGGAGAGGGTAGTACTTTTGTGAAAATTTTGTAATCTTTAACCTTCTTCTTCTTCTGAACCAGGAGCCTGACAGATCTGAATATTGGCATTGATGATCAGCATATGGACCTCAATATAAATAGCTAAAATCATGACTGTAGATTCACCAGGTGCGGAGCACCAGGGGGGAGAGGGTAGTACTTTCGTGAAAATTTTGTAATCTTTAACCTTCTTCTTCTTCTGAACCAGGAGCCTGACAGATTTGAATATTGGCATGGATGATCAGCATATGGACCTCAATTTAAATAGCTAAAATCATGACTGTAGATTCACCAGGTGCGGAGCACCAGGGGGGGAGAGGGTAGTACTTTTCTGAAAATTTTGTAATCTTTAACCTTCTTCTTCTTCTGAACCAGGAGCCTGACAGCTTTGAAAATTGGCATGGAGGATCAGCTCATAGACCTTAATAAACATAGCTAAAACCATGGCTGTAATGCCACCAAGTGCAGAGCACCAGGGGGAAGGGGGTAGTACTTTCGTGAAAATTTTGTAACTTTAACCTTCATCCTTTAATGAACCAGGAGTCCTACAGACTTCAATATTGGCATGGATGATAAGCATATGGACATTAATTGAATGAGCTAAAATCATGACTGTAGATTCACCAGGTGCAGAGCATCTTGGGGGAGGGGGAGTGCTTTGTTGAGAATTTTGAACCCCTACAGCCTTTATATTTGACATGGATTGATCAACTCATTAAAGAAAACTTTAAAAGTCTCAGACTCAGCCTGTATATCTGGCATAGATTAGCTGATCACAGACCTTTTATGACAAAAGCTTAAATAAATAATGACCAGGGGAGGAGCAGAGGGGGGGGGGGAGGAATATTTCAAATGTTATCTTATTGAATAAGTGAAAATCTCTTTTTCTGTGGTTGCATGGACATACCTAGGTAATGAACCTTTTTCTCAGGTGAGCGACCCAGGGCCAACGGCCCTCTTGTTTTGTAAAAACAATCATGTTGTCGTTTGGCAACCAAACTGTGGTAACTTCTCATAAAAATAAAAATTAGTGCGCACTTCAACAGGCTGCAAGGTGTTAAACTTGCCCGGCGATCAGGATGACGAAACGTCATCATATCCGAACATCTTTTGGGCATTATTATAAAAAGAGTCCATGGAGACCAGCCCTGCGTTCAAGAAAACAAGACGGTGCAAACTGTTTTCTTTGTGACAAAGTGGTTTATTAGATGCAAACAGTTTACCGGGGTACACCGTTTTTTAAATCCTGAACGCAAGGTAGATTGTGGCTGAAATTGCAGACGGTATATCAAAGTATAAAAAACAATGTATGAAATAAAAAAAGAGAACCGCATTGTGCCGAGTTTGCAGTTTCAGATTCTTTTTGTACTAAATGTCTATAAAAGTTATATTAAGGGCCAAAAACAGGGGAAAGATTTCGGGGAAAATTTTTGTATGAAAATATGTTATCAACATTTGACTCTTTTCTTAAATCGAAAACATAAGGTCTCTCGCTGTCGTTTTACCGCGAGATTTGAGCTCAGAGGTATAACTCCCCGAGATCGTTCTTTGTTCTGTGTAAATTGTAAAGCCGGCATTTGATATCAAACTGTATAGAATCACACACACACACACACACACACAAATATTGCTACCTGATTAGGATCGATCTAAACGTAGGTTTAAACCATTCTATTTCGTATATTTCACTTTTTCGAACATGAGGTCAACTTTTTACTATTTTGAATCCCGAATAAGCTTAAAAAGTAGCATGTGTAAAACACGTTCTTTGGAAATTAAAAATGAACTTTGAGATTTCTCTGTGATCGACTACAGTAGTAAACATGTGAGACATTGTTTTTTATCGCTTGAAAGTCCAAGGGACTGAATCAGACTTGGTTACACAATTTCTTTCCATACGAGTTAGTCCCTTGGTTCCTGATAATCCAAGGGACTAAACAATAAACGACAAGACGCGCTTGTTCCAATACGAGTTGCATTTCTTATATCTTGACTGTCGATTTCGACTTAATTTTTCTGGAGTGGCAGATGACAAAGTTTTGTTTAACCCTTTCCTGACTTAAAAAAATTTGGACCTGTCCAAATTCAAAGGTTTTGCAGACGAAAATTAAAAGTGGATTTAATTTGAAAAATAACCATTAAGTAGGGTAGAAAATAGTGTGGAAAAAGAAGAAATTGCTTGTAAGAAGCAATTTCTTCTTTTTTCACAATGTTTTCTCAATTATAAAATAACAGGCACGTAAAAATCAGGGATTAAACAGCAAAGGGTTAAGACAAAATATAATGTATAAAACTATTATAAAGAATATCCATTGATTGTTTTCAAATGAGCCAGTGCGTGACATTTCCAGTAATTTTACATGTGCGCAAGGCAAAGCTGCAGCCGCACAGTCTTGCCGTTGTCTTCACTATATGCACTCTGTGGATAGATAAGGTCTAAATCGCCTTTCAGGGGAACCAGCTAAATAATTGATGGCATTTTGTGGCTGTTTAGGCTGTAGAGTGTATGTCCATCGCGCACTCGTAAGATTGTTGGAAATGTCACGCACAGGATCGGATTATACACTCCTCAAAACTCCTAAGCGGCCACTTGTCGTTTGGTCATATGTTATAAATGCCGAATGGTATTATCCCGTTTTTGATAATAAAATGCATCCAAATCATTTATGAAGTCAACAAGACTAAAATTAGTTAAATAGTTCAACAAGAAATGTTTAAAAATCAAACGAAAATAGGAGTCCCCTCGATTTCAAAGTTAACATTGGTGGGTGGGGTATTTTTGACATTTTTTGTTATGATAAGGATTTTGTACAAAGTTGTGGCATTTCTTATTATTTATAGAAGTCCTCAGACGTTGTTCCACTAATATCAGTACAAAAAATTGATAGTATTCGCGTTTTTTATTTGTCGAAAAATTCAAATTTGTCGAAAAATTGTCATTTTTGTGACTTTTGAATTTGAGGGTACATGCATTTTATTCCGTCTTACTTCCTTACTGATGCATGATTTTACAAAATAATTGGATGGGATGATGGTCGAATGGCCTCTCCTTTGAAAGACAAGATGACATTTCAAAATAAAAGAGAAAATGTGTGAAAAATGGAAAAAGGTAAGGTGGCCGCTTAGAAATTTTGAGTAGTGTATTCGTGAGATCCATAGAATCTTTAAAAGCGTCGTTTTTTTTTCTTGATTTCTAAAAGTATTGGGCTACAGTTAATAACATCATGAAGTTGGCATTCATTCCGACCAAAACTATTCAAATTCATTCGCTCAGCGCTCTAATCATTCATTCCAAACACTCACTCAAACCATTAAAAAACGCTTCAAATTTACTAACAATGAATAGATCACCAACTGCATTTAACATAAAAATCGATTTGACCGACATAACTGAATTTTGTAAGTGTATGATGCGTAAGCGAAGATACAGAAGGCTATTCATGGAACCTGTATGCATATTTTATTAAAGAAAGGTAATAAATATCGCTAATTTTGTTCATCTTGAACAAAATTAGCGATATTGCATTACTTCCCTTGAATTTTTTCTCAAGACGCGCTAACAACACTCATTCAATTTCAATTCAAAATCATTCCAAATTCATTCATCTCCCAAAATTTCACGATGTTCTTAATTGTTATCCAAGTCATTGTTTCTAATTGATTCTATACCTATCGCAGTTTTAAAATAACTTCTCATCGTGCATTTATCCAAAAAGATCTTAGAAAACTTTATTGAAAATTCAAATCACGAAATGTTATAAAAGCAATATCAATCTGAGTGGAAATAGAGGATACTTGTTATATTTATTTTTCTCATATACGACAGTGGCTTATATCTTAAACCATATTGGAGAAATAACATTTCTAACCCTGATGGTATTTGAATGTACTCGAGTACGCATCAAGAATTACCAAAACACCCATCCATCTCCCCATCATGAAAGTGATGAAGGTAAGCAATTGTGTGAAAAGTGTATGAAAATTAATGTCTATGGTTTTATCAGAATCTATTTAAATAGATTTCATAGTGCGATAGAATAAACATAAATATAGATGCTAAAGATAAGAGAAAAAAAAAAATATAAAGGACCAAATAAATATTTGTGTAAAAGATTGGTGTCGCCAGAGATCAACCGAATGTCGCATTTACTAAATAATTGAATAGGAATGTATTAAGATCCTTCAATATTTAGGAAAAAGCGAGATGTTTCGACCTTGGTTTTCCTGCTCAAAACGAAAAGCGCAGAGAGTTCGATACTTTGCCAATTCCTCGCCACCATAAGGCGTATACATGTAGAAATACAGAAATCCTTAGGACTGGAACACAGACAAAATCAAGCGTAGGTGCGCTTCAATAATATTGTAACTATCGCTAATTTAACCTGCGTTTACGATATTTTGGTTTCTCTAGATGTTGTGTCCTTCCGCTCATCAATCTTGACGAGCTGTTGCCCTGTGATTTTAATGAGCTCAGCATCCAAATCACGTTTGATTAACAATCGCGGCATTTTGGATTGACAAAATTAATGTTCACTTCCTGAGGCATGAAATTTGGGACACCAGATGGCGTTTTTCTGCAACACATAATGGTAGTATAGTATAAACAACAGTGTTATAGGCAAAATAATAGCGGTTTAGAATCGCAAACGTTTATCTTTTTTAGGAACGCCGTCTTTCACTTGTTTGAATATTCCTCGATTAAACAAACATGCCAAATGGAAAAGTCTTATTCTACTTACAATTTGCCACAAGGGCCGTTATTGTAAGATCATATCCGGCACAGTTCAAGCAGCTGTAATGAAATGAAAAAAAAAAAATGTTTTGAGTAAGAAAACATGCCTTGGTAGAATTAAGATCGATAGTATGTATATTGTGTAACCCGTTCATTTGGATAGTGCGTAAAGTGTCGATCTAAGTCAGACCGCGACGTTTGCACAGACTGACTAGGGTTGAAACTTTTTGCTCTGAGCAACTTTTCTGAATCTCAAATGAACATATCTTCACTCATTAACAATAATCGGTAACATTAGGTGTACAGAATCAGGGCGTAGCTTACTCGAATCAAATTGTACACAAGGAGATACGAAATACACCATCAGAGATTCAAACCACGGACATGGGTAGGCTGCGAAAGGAGTAGCCTAGCTTCATTGACGTAGCCTTTTATCTTAGAAAGCTACCTTATTGTTGCTAGGGGTAACCCAATGGTTCCTTTAGAATCCGACTGTAAGTCTGTCCCAGAATAGTCCTTATCTTTCAAATATAAATCTTGTAGTCTTAACTCATCTCTTTCTCTTTTCCTTTTTCTTTATTTCTTTTTTTGATAATGACTACGCAATGACTACGCAACTGCGTTTTGCGTATAGCTCTCAACGTTATTGTGGCACACTAATAAGAGAATATGTGACCCGTCACGCGAAAAAGACCATCTTAGAGTTTCGTAAAATAACTTGAAAATGAGATTGGTTCTAGAACAGGCCAGCCAGAGGCCGTATTATTTCAAAAAAGAAATTCACAGGAAGGTAGATTGATAGTTTTAGATTCAGAAAATTAGTAAAAGCGAAAAGTTCCCTTCCTTGTCAGTCTGCACAATCCGCGCAGTCTGACAAGGGTCCGTCCTTTTTGTACTTCCGAGACGGTCCCTTTTCGCGTGACTGGTAACAATTATTAACCAATTATATTTAAGATTTCTTAGGTCGATGTCAAACAAGGGTAAATTGACTTGTTCGTCATTGTTGCCGGGACTTATCGGTTTTGTTCCATGCGTTCTAACAAATAAAATTGAAAAACTGATAAAAAGTTAAGATCTTTTTATATTAGGCCTACCCCTATCAGTTAACGTGAATATATGATAATTTCAATGATCGAAAATACAATTTTATCGCCGTAAGATGCAAAAAATTTTACGCCACCGATATTTGTGAAATGTTCGCGAGGGGCATTTCTACAGATTATTCAGGACATGCCCATTACTCAAGCATATCTTCCAGTTAAACCAATTGTGTAAATTGCGCGAGGATACAAGGTTTAATATGATTTAAATTATGGCATCTTTTGTTTGCTTCTAAAATGCATTTTAAACTTAACGTAAAAAGCATAATTTTAAAGACCAAAGAATAATTATAGGTACATGTAAATATACTAATTTCTTTATATGCCCTCACATCGATAGATCGTGGCATATTGTTTAAAGCTGCTCTTTCACAGATTTTCATAGAAAAATATAAAACTTGTTCTTGGATTTGGAAATGTGTGTATTTTTAGACGATTATGAATGGTCCAAGGACATTGGCGCTAACATCAACATATTTCAATAATTTTGTGACTTATTTTTTCGAAGCGGCAAGATCAGCAAGAGATCCAGTCTATTTATTTCGAGTCTATAAATTACAAAATCATTACTTTCCATGAATAATCTTTCATTTTTGCTTGTGATGATATGAAGTTTCCAGCTGACAACTACTTTTACCTATATCCTTGATTGAACAAGACAAACATGCAGAATTCACATGCATAAATAGCTTGCTCGAAATTGAAGAATAATTTTTAAGGCGTTAGTAGTTGCTTTATTTTTTCAGAATGATTTTCGCTAAATACAGGAATATCAGTCTTTGTTTCAATGCATAACCAGATTGAATCTTATTATTTTCAAGGCTTCAACATGATGAGGTCACTACTTCCAATTAATTTTACAAAAAAATTTAAAAAGCACATTTTCCCGATCTGTGAAAGAGCAGCTTTAAACTTTGTCTGTTTATCTGCTTTTTTGTTACTCTGTTTGTCCGTTTGTTCAAGATAAAAACATTGTTTATAACTTTTGTTCAAGTTGAAGGTCATCAGTTAAGATCTATGTCATTTTTTCAATGTCAAATATAAGGATTTTTTAATTCAAAATTGTATTAAATTGTTTCAAACAATTGAATCTGAAAATAGAGAGTTATGGGAGATAAGTGTTTCTCAAACACTTCTTGTTTCAATGTTAAATATGTGAAAATTTTACTCTGCCCATGGAATTGAGTATCGCCGTCGATCATTAATAAAATTGAATTAAGGTTTGCTGTAGATTAGCGTATTTATAATATGACCTACGTCGCGGAAGTGAAATGACGCCGTTGAATATTTTTTTTGATATTACACGGGTATTATTACACTAGTGGAATAACTATGCAAATGAACTAAAAACGTATGGTAAAGTTATATGATAAATTTCTTGGACTGTAAAAAACAGGTCAAATTATAAATCGAATATCAACTTTGTGCTCATTAAATACCAAAATCATTAAACACATCACCAAAAACAGATAAAAACTCGGCGCGGCGCAGTTTCGTTTTTATCTGTTTAAGATGACCAAATTATAAATCGAATATCAAATTTGTGCTCATAAAATACCAAATTCTTTAAACAAGTCAAAGTCAAGTCAAAATTTTTATTCAAGCCCCCCTAACCGAGGGTATGTGAATTTAACAAACATGTAACAATTACAAACAAATATGAACAATTGATGGACATAAAACTAGCATTATAAATAAAATGAAACTGATATGTTGGACACTATAGACATACTTTTTACAGCTATAGATCAAAACATTTAATTTCATTAAAATGTTCATTTAACCAGCACTTTAATCAAAACTAAGTATTCCAGTTTATGTGGTCAAAACAAGCACTACAGACCCTGATAAATCTGCTAAGCAGCTGATTTATCATTGTCTGCACCTAATGCATGTAAATTTAAAGTGTCCTTGTAAAAAGTCAAAATGCATATATTTAGAAGAATCATGGGAAGGTACAATTTAAGCAATTTCACTTAAATAATGCTAAAATAATTTTACAAAATTTTGCTGTTCGAATAATGATATTATAATCAGTACTATTAAAAAGTTCAAAGAATTTTTGGGTATTATGTTTTTCATAAATTTCTTGAGGAATGAATTTTTTTCTGTCTGATTTTAGAAAGCTGCATTCAAAAAGATAATGATACTCATCGCCTAAGTTTCCGCTGTTACACAAATTACAATTTCTGTCATCCCTTGCAATACCAAAAAATCTTCCTTGTTCAATAGGTAGTTTGTGATTTATGCATCTAAATCTACTATACGAAATCCTTAAATCAGTTGGTAATACAGATAGGTAATTTTCAAAATTGTGTTTTGTTTTAAAAATTCTATAGTTTAAACCTTTTGAAAGTACAAATATAGAGTTATACCAGTTTTGTTTGAACTGGTCTATTAAACGATTTTTAACCATTCTTGCCAAACAGCACTTGTCAGGGACATTTTGATGAATCCAATATTCAGAAAAACCACAATTATTCAGTGTGTTTTGTATACAATCTATCCACTTGGAAAAATAAAAGTTTCTAGTATGCATTTTATACATAAGGTTATACAATATACATGAGATCTTGTCTTGTTTTCCACAGACTAAACGTTTCCAGAAACCAATCATACGCGATTTGATTAAAAAAACAGCAGGATAACGGCCTAATTCACCATATAAAATAGCAGTTGGAGTACTCTTTTTAAAGTGCATAATTATCTTATAAAACTGTACAAATAATGACTCAATTATTTCAGATTTCTCATATCCATAAATTTCTGCCCCAAAATTGGTGCCACCATACAATCAAACATTTGTAACTGCATATCAACTGGCAAATCTAATTTTTTAGTTTTCCTGAGTACACAATACATAGCTTTCCTACCCTGTTCCAAAAGGTGATTTTTATGTTTAACAAAAGAAACATTGTGAGTAAAGGTGACACCCAAGTAAACAAAGTCATCAACAACAGCAATATTTTCATTGTTATAAGTAAAAACAGGCTTTTCTTTAACTTTCCTTTTTGAAAATAATACAACTTTTGTTTTTGCTGGATTAACTTCTAATTTCCAAGTTTGACAATATAGATACATTGAATTTAAGGCAGCTTGCAGCTGTTCTTGAGATTCAGCCAAAATGACAGTGTCGTCTGCATATAGTAAAAGATACAATTTCAAGTAAACTTCTATATCATCATTGTCACAAAGTAAGTGTATAGCTTCAGTTATATCAGTCAAACCATCAAATCCATGAGAAATAAACTCTACTAAGTCATTCAAAAACAATGAGAAAAGTATCGGTGATAAGTTTTCACCCTGACGCACCCCCACATTACTTGAGAAATAATTTGATAGCTGTTGGTTTTGTCGAACACATGATTTTGCACTGTCATACATACTGTAAATGATTTTCAGCATTTTCCCATTTATATCTTGTTGTAAAAGTTTTTGCCATAATGCCATACGATTCACTGAGTCAAATGCCTTTCTGTAATCAATAAATGCACAAAATAGAGTTTTATTACGATGCAGATACAAATCAGCTAAGCATTTCAGATTAAAAACATGATCCATAGTACTATACCCTTTCCTAAAGCCAGCTTGCTCCTCACATAAAACATTCATATTTTCTAAGAAACAATTAAGTCTGTTGTTTAAAACAGAAGTAAACAGTTTCCCGAAGCAGCTTAAAATAGTTATACCTCTATAGTTATCTGGATTATTTACATCCCCTTTATTCTTATAAATAGGACAAATTATACCTTCAGTCCAACTACTAGGAACAATTCCTGATACAAAGACAATATTAAACAGTTTGCAAAACACTTGTAACATTTTCCCAGATGCACATTTCAAGAATTCATTTAAGATTGAATCAGTGCCACAGCTTTTATTATTTTTCAATGCTTTTATAGCCTGCATTATGTCAGCTTCTGAAAATGGTCTATTCAACTCAATATTATCATTTATGTCTGCATTCTTTATTTCAAAATTGAAATCTTCATGTTCATTGTTTTCATTGCTAAGATTCTTAAAATGTTCATAGAAAGTTTCCAAAGCCACTTTATTCACAACTGACTTTTGTCTGTCTGTTGATTTATTTAATAAAGACCAATATGATTTAGGATCTTTAGTTTTCATACCTCTCAATTTCGAGATAAAATCATTTCTGTAAGCATTATACTGTTTATTAATTTCTTTTTTATATGCTTTACTACAGCGAATGAGATTTGTTCTGTTCTCAGCTGACTTAATTCTCCAGTTTAAATTTCGAGCTTTAAAATATTCTTTTCGCTTAATATAGCAATCCTTGTTAAACCAAGGTTTTTTCACTTTTTTAACATTGCTTTTTTTCTGTTTGGAGATGAAAAACATTTCAGATTCTGACGCTGCATCTAGTAATATCTTATTACAATTTTCAACAAGTGAATCAATAATTTTTTGATCAACATTTGCACAACCTGACGACATAATATCAGACATTTCATGTGCAAGTTCTAGCAATGATAACAGATCTAATGCATCAATAAAAGTATTTTTCCTCTCGTTTTTCCATCTGCATTTTTTTGTAACCTGCTCCTCAGGCACAGTTATGTCTGGCTTATGAGGCTTACTTAAAAATTCAACAGCAATGCCATTGTGAATGTCACTCAATAAAGGATCAAAAGGTAAGATTTCAAAATTTGACACATATGAAAATAATTCAGGTGACATAATACAATAATCTACAACAGTTGTATTCTTACAAGTGGCAGCCCCAATACCTTTGTCTTTGAACAACCTACCATTGGCAAAATGTATATCAAAACTCTTGAACACATCACCAAAAAGCAGATAAAAACTCGACGCGGCGCAGTCTCGTTTTTAAGATGTTTAGGATGACTCGTTTAATAAGTGCGGTATTCAATGACCACTCATTCAATATCCTCTAAGTATCAAACTACTCTAAGTATCTGAAAAAAGGCAGTGGCGGAGGCATTGGTGTTTCACAGACTATCTTGTTTCGTAATGTTGTTTCTTATTTCCCCCATGTACTGCTTCACTGTTTGGTCTATATTGTGTTTCGTTTCTTAGACACCTTTTAAGGGTAGTACAGTTACGAACATTTTTCGCGTCGAATACCACCGAGTAGGAGTTTATCCCAACACAAAAAAATGTACATTCTCTATTTTCCCTTGATAACCGTTTTAGATTTTTACACCCAAGAATCTTTGAATTTTCAATTTTTGAACAATTTGAATCATTACAGTTACTAGTATCGTGAAATTGATATTTATCTCATACAAAACCATTCTAAATCGCTTACTAAGCAGTGTTCAATTCATTTGTTTCGAACACTCACTTAAACCTTTCAGAAACGATCCAAAATGACATAAAAAGATAAAATCAATAATTACATTAAAAATATTTAAATGAAAAAAAAATCGCAATTTTACGGCCATAATTGCATTTGTAAGCGTCTGGTTGGTTCTTGAAGAAATAGAAATCTATTTATAGAACTTGTATGAATATTTTATGGAGGGGAGGTAATAAATATCCCTAATTTTGTTCATCCTTAACAAAATATGCTATATTGGACTACCCCCCTTTAATTTCACTCAAAACACTCGTTCTATTTCGTTCAAAAATAATTCCAAAAGCATTCATCTTGTCATTTTCACGATGTTATTGATTGTTGTGGATTTTCCCCCTTTTTTTACCTCTTAAATGTTACCTCTTATTCAGAATGGGTGCTTCCCGCATACGATTTTTTAAATGCAATATCTGGTTGACCTACTCTGGAACTTATTCATTTTCGAAATATTAGTATATCGGAGTTTCTATGTTGTCGTTTTTAGCCAAACAGGTCAAATCTGTAAGGTAAAGCTTCAATTTACGGATCGACTGCCGTAGATTCCGAAATGTCTTTTTTATACGTGATATGAATCTTTGACTTAAAACAAACAGAAAGTTGTTGAAGCGAAGCGTACGAGTATCAAATGTATCTTGTTTAAGATATAATTGCGACGTTTTAGACGCCCGTTCATTTTTTTTTTTTGGGGGGGGGGGGGGGGAGGGGGGCATGGCGGAATTATACGGATGTCAAAAGCAATTGCCTGATGCCGCCGCCACGAAATGAGATGGTCAATTTGAGTTACTTCTGTCAGTTGGTGTTCGTTGGTGCATGTTCTAGTGTGTGTGTGTGACAAAGCTCTAGCTAAAATCCACAACGGGTGTGCTGGAATATCCATGGGTATTGCAAGAGCGTCTTCCAACGTCAATTGGTGAAGTCTATGCTATGTTGTAAAGAGTTACCTATATTGTATCAGAAATTAATAACGATGCCGATGGCGTAACGCGCAGCTGGAAATTTCCAATGATCGGTTAATTTGATAATTGTTCATTTTGACAGTAACAACTGAATGGACTAGTTATTAATATTAACAGTCACCGTGGAAAATCCATATACCACACGCTATTAAAGGTTGACCAAATAGAGTCATCTCCCTTTGTTTACTGTATTTCAAAAGAAAATGACATAAAACCATACATACATGATACAGAAAAAAGTAGAATTATCCATTGACAATGTATATTGTGATTAGGGCACTCTTGTTTAAAAGATACGGGGAGATTTATTTTTATTTCATGGAGAAAAGAAACATAATAACTCAATATCAAAGCTCTTAAAGCAATGAACGTGCTAAACAACCACCTTCAAAAAAATTCTCTTTACCTCCGAAGGAATATTTACAGCTTTTTGACACTTTTGTTAGCTCAATACTAAGTTATAGTAGCAAAATATGGGGTCTAAATAAATCAAAACCGATCGAAAGAATTCATTTAAAATTTTTGAAATGTTTACTACGAGTTAAAAGCACGACGAGCAATGCTGGTGTCTATCTTGAATTAGGTCGGTATCCTTTGTACATAAATAGATTCGTTCTAGCCTTAAAGTACTGGTTTAAGTTACTGTCTACTGACAATATCATATTGAGAACTATATATATTTCACTTCTAAATGACCTTGGGAAACACAAAAATTGGCTTTCAGCTCTGAAAGGAATTCTAGCTGAAAATGGTTTTCAATACGTTTGGTTGAACCCTTGATCTGTGAACCAAAAAGCCTTTGTTTGAGAATTTAAGCAGAGGCTAGTAGATAACTTCATTCAATCAATGTACTCAGACCTAAGTTCTAATAGATTTCTAACATTTGACAAATATATTAAACCGACATTTGAATATTCGCCATATTTAAGTGTTATTCATAATCCTAGTTTGAGATCTTTTATAACAAAAATTAGACTTTCATCTCATTCTCTTCGTATAGAAACGGGGCGATATGGAAATGACAGAGTTGACAGATCTCTTCGGATTTGTACTTTTTGCAATTCGCAAGAAATAGAGGACGAATTCCACTTTGTATTATCATGTAATAAGTACACAGATTTGCGAAAAAGGTTCTTAAAAAAGTACTTCTATTCTAGGCCTAACATGGTAAAATTCACTGATCTACTTCAAAGTGAGAATAAGAAAAATCAAGACCAATTTAACTAAGTAAAAATACTTTCCAAAGTTTGGCAAATAAGTATATTGTACTTTGATGTGTTTTAATACCATTGAAATGTATACATAGAAACTCTAACAGTAAGAAAGGAATTCGGTGCATATTACAAGAAAAAAGGAATTCTCCAATACTAACTTCCTTCCTCGAACAAACTCTAATTCAACTTACCTTTAAATTTGTTTTATAGAAATAAAAATCATTATTTGGCGACCAGAATATCGTACCTACAGTTTAAATAGACTGTAGCTGCGCGGTTCTGACCACCAAGCAAATGATTCATTTTGCTATTCTGTTCGTAAGAGTGCAAAATTGTAAGAGCTAGTATGTAGCGAGAGTGTGCACACGTGACAAATTTATCATTATGTTAAATGTATTATGTATTTTGTATGACGAAAAACTTTTGTAGTTTAAGTCAATAAAATTTCTTCTTCTTCTTCTATATGAATGCATGTATGTGAATATGTTATAAGATGTTTACCCACATGAAATCATACTATATTAATGTCCAATAATTTGACATCATACATTTTACACACATTTTTAATGATTTACCCATATTTCGACAGATTTATTATGGGACTTTTTTCTGCGCTTCTATAGCTTAAAGAGTAACCAACCATGTAATTGTTTATATGAAGGAATCAAGCTATTTTCAACCAATCGGAATCTAAATGCAGATGCACAGAATTTGATTGATACAACCAAAATTACTGATATTTGATGAATCTTGACAGTGGGAAATTTTGAAACAGTTTGTTTGATTCATCGAGGACTAAGATCAGCTTGCGCAGATGTGAAATCTCATGTTTGCAAACACTGCCCGTATTCTTAAAAATTTTCACGGCGAGAAAGAACTTGAGCCATACAAGTTGAAATGAGTAATTTGTTTCAAGCAAAATTTAAATTCATAAGGATAAGGGTAAAATATATATACATGTCCCGTAAGGCGACAAGGGACCATCGGGAAAATGCGTAAAGTGTCGATCCTGGTCAGGCTGCGCGATCAGCGCAGACTGGCCAGAGTCGAAACTCTAGGAAAATAAACAATTTTCTGAATCTAGAGTGGACATTCCATCTTCCCATGCAATTATTTCCGAAATCCGCCTTCTAGTTAATCTATGCTGGATCGAATCTTTTTCACAAATAATTATTTTACGGAGTTCCCAGTTGGTCCCTTTTTGCGTGACGGGTTACACATTTTTTCATTTACAGGATCTGGTGTCTAGGCGCACAGAACAATTCGGTTGATAGACTGGTCGGGGTCAACCGCTAATTGATATTCGAACTTAGCATTAACAACATAAACAAAGTGACAAGAAAATATCTTCGAGTGACGAAATCTACCTCTTTCACCTTATGTCAAAATGTCGTCTGCAAGTACCAACTCTTACGTCATCATCGTCTGCATACTGCTGCCGGTTGGGATCGTGTTATTGTTGTTGTTTTGTTTGTATCTACTCTGCTCGAAGCGGTATAGGTTAAACTGGTACGATAGAACACTATTGGAAGAATCGTCGGGCGACCAGACGACAACTTTCATTCGGATATCAGACGACAGCGGGAATGTGAGTGAATTAACAGCGCGTGAAAAAACGCGGGGAATTCCGAATAGTGGGAGAAACCGCAGTCGGCAGTTTAATCGTGCGTCTAGCAGGGTCGGATTTAATCGGAGACCTTTAAAATTCATCGTGGAGGTCATAAAAAGTTTGAAGAAGCTTTCCACTCGATGGAAAACCTCGGCCTCCGACTTCGGCTTGGAGACCACGGAGAACGGGAAAGAGGATTGGATCATCTGCTCTAAGCGGCAGAATGGTTCGAACCCCAGTTCGCCGACGAACGAGTCTATGGAGCAAGCAGAGACATTTTGGGTTCCTCCGACGGTCGTGGAGCGTAAGCGGGCGCAGAGTCTCGTCCCGACACCTGCGAGGACGGATAGCGACGAGGGTAAGTTATTTTCTTCTCTTTCTTTTTTCATCTTACTGGATACAACTAAAATGTATTATATATATAAAACCCTAAAACACAAAGGAAACGTCGCATTAAGGCAAGATTATTTATACAGATTTTTCTGCTGAAAAATCTTGAAATAACTTTCAATGAAAAGGTCAATATTCGCGAATGTGACGAAAATCACCATAACTGTATAAAATTAAGGAAAGGGTCAAATAAAAATCTAGTCAATTTGATAGCGGTTGTATTTGTATAACAATAAATATGGATTTATAAATACTGAAGGGCATTTTTTATTGAACTACCCTAATTCGCTGACCGTTGCTAGAATGTCATGTTTTATTTGCGGATTTCAATTTGTATCTAACTATAATTCATCAATCCAATTGGAGTCCCAATTCGTCGTTTCTGCCTTATCAACCGATCTTCAAACGTCACAGAGGCCGCCGTCATAGCGCGTTGGACTCTTATTCAAAAAGTCCCGGGCTCGATTCCCGACGGCGACACTCATCTTTTCCGACTATTTGTCTCCCAGCAATGGGTTGTTAATCGTAGACCTATGTGGGATGGCTGCTGGAGGCAAGGTTCCAGTCGCCGCGATACAACTGAAAGATTGTTGAAAGCGGCGTCAAACCCATTCAGACAAACGAACAAATCAAACGCCAAAGTGATCTAAAGGTCTGTTCAGTTGACCTTGCTGGACAACCATCTCTATCAAACCCTTCTCCTGATGTTCAGGACATACCTGTTATGCACAGAGCTTTGGCTGACAGCGTGGACTTGGATCAGTCTGCACATATGTGCAGTCTGATCTTAGCCTACACTATCTGCTTTGTATTTGATTATTGTGGGAAAAAAATTTAATCAGACTGCATGAAAAGTCCATATTTGCGCTTTTTAGATTAAACATCATAATCAGTGGGATACGGATGAAAAAAAAATGAAATTAAAATTCAATTCATTCAATACAAACGCTTTTTTGATGTTCAGAAGAAAGTGTATAAGGAAGGGACAAAATGCTAGTGGCAAATGATTTCCTCTTTTTCATACCGCCTATGTGGCGATTCTTTTGTTAAGAAAGCGATGGATGTCTATTCACTTAAAATCTCAAATCCTTCAAAAGTCAATATGGGCTACTAAAAAGGATATCCATCGACAATTCACACATGCGCCTTTTTCTAATGGTCCCTTGTAACACTGTATAACATTGAACAGGCACATAAGGCAGTTAGAAGATTGTCCGACTGTATTAATTCATTTTGAAATTTTCATCAGTTTTCGGAGCCTATGATTAAAGCTCTGATCAGACTGTGCGTATTCATTGGCTAGACATAGCCTTTTCTTGGCGCGCATTTGACATTGTTTCATGAGCATGCATATTTAAAAATGTCGACCTAGAGGTAGTAACATCATTCGGAACACCACTCGGCCAATCTCACGATCAACCTCGGATGTACATAGACGGAATATTTTTAAAAAGTACGGGAATCCTTGGAAAAACTCGACGACGTCAGTCAAAATGGCGTTAGCCCTCGAAACTGTGAGTGAAAACTTTCGACGTCGCCAACGCTACTCGATTAAAGTCACTGGCGAGAAACCATCGTATCTTTATATAAATATCTTTAAATTCTTATATATCGGCTGAAAAAAACTTAATTTTTGAGAATGATTCTTCATTCTCAAAAATTAAGATTTTTCAGCCGCTTTTTACTGTAAAAGATATAAATCTACAGTGCTAGTTTTTCTTACACTGGTTCCGCCTAACAAAATGAACAATTTTGTAACATACCCATCCGCCTTACATACATCCGAGGTCTGTTGCAGTTTACGGAAATGGCCGAGTGATGTTCCGAATGGTAGTAACATATTTAAATTGACATTTACCTCGATCGGCACCATTTTAAATCGCTCACTCAGCTCTCCATATTTTCATTCAGCACAATGAGCAAATTAAAAGCATTTTTGGAAGATACAATGAGAAGGGGTCTTTCAAATATTATCTTACAAGTGACAATAGGGTGTAGGATTTACCAAAGCTACAGCAAAAATTGTCGAGAGAAATTTTAACACTAATTACTTTACAGTAAGTAACATCGTGAAATCGACCAGGTCAATAACTTGGGACTAATTTCGGAACGAAATTGAATGATTCAGAGGTACGAGTTTTTAATGAAATAAATGGGCGGTAATATAAAATCGCTAGTTTTGTCCTAAATTGTCGATATTTTGTTTCTCCCTCTGATAAAATTATATTCACGTACTTTTCTGTTTGTGTGTCTTCAAAGACTAATCAGACGCTTGAAAATCCACACCAGCCTGTAAAAAGGTGCAATCTTTTGATCGATCTGAATAAGATATATGAGCCTGTGCGCGACATTTCCAACAATTTGGGAGGTGCAAACATTTTGCAGGCCAGACAGTTACTTAGTATAAGTAGAGGATATCCTAACTGTTTACAGATACTTTAAGACCTTATCTATCTAAAAAACGCATAGCGAAGACTCTGGACGGACTGTGCGGATGCACAGACTGGCCTGAGTCATTGCTTTGCGCACATTTCAAATTGTTGGAAATCACACGCACAGGCTCATATATTATTTTGAACGACTTCGAAGCGCTTTTAGTGATTGGAGTGAGCGTTTAAATGTATTGAATAGAGCGCTGAGCGAGCGACTGAGAAAGATTTTGATCGAGGTGAATTTTCAACACCACGAGACCATTCCCTGTACATGCCCGGAATCTCAAATGAACATCCTACACTCTGGCATGAAAACTATACTGAACGACAAAAATAACGCATCACTTTATTTTTTAGATGCAACTCTTTCCGTAATCTGATGTTAGGAAGAATTGTTATAGCAAAATACTCTCAAAGAATGTCTGACAAGTTGATATCTGAATTTCAACAAGAGTAAATCCCAACATGGCTGTGGATTTACTCTTCTTGTTGCCTCAATGTGACTCAAAATCTTGGGTTCTCGCGCTCTTTTTTGGACTCTCACTACTTGAGATTCCGCTCAATGATTTGTGATTTTTGTGAAACTTTTATATCACGATTCTAAATGGTTTCTTAACCCAGTTATATTTATAAGAACAACTCATTTATGACCGAGCGTTAATAAGAAGTTAAACGATACATGGTGCTGGTTTTTTATATATTTGAAGTGCATGCTAGGCATATATGTTGCTATCACTTTGTAACAAATAAATAAATCAGAAAGAGTGGTAAGCATACTGTTTCTTTTTCAAGTGTATATTTTAATTTAATGTTATTTGAAATTTAAATGGTTTAAAATAGAAAAAAAAAGTTTAAAGAGTTAAACTCCTTTAAAAGATAAATGTTACAAAAAATGAAACATGCAAAATTAACTATATTGAACTAATTAAAAATGCTCAACCCACTTTTAAAAAATGAAATGGTAGGAAAATGAAACAATTGGTACATTGTAGTACAGTATAAAATATCACAAACAATGTAAAATGTTGCCTGAAATAATATTGAATCCTTGAGTTAAAAGGCAGGAAGGGATATATTTGATTTTTGCTGCACTCACTAGATAATGTTTGTTTAAATGGAAAAAGTTCAAAGGAATTAAAGAATTTAAAAGATAAAAACTAAAAGGATGGGCGTGGTTCAATGGACGAACATATTCATTACCGAGAATATTAAATAATGTGCATTGATTTTATTTTCAACCATGAAAACGGTATACATTTACCATGCATGCACCATAGAAAAGTCTTCGAACATATTATAAGTTGTATCCGCTTCGCACGTTGGTACACGTGCAAAGAGGATTGCCTTTTCCCCCTTAAAACATGGTACGTTTTCATCTTGAGTCATGAAAAAATTTGTTTAAGCTATTTTCATTGAGTATGTGAAACACTAGAAAAAAATCACATTTCAACAGCAACGATTTTTTTGTTTTTCGAAACGATTTCGACGCAGCTTACAGGGAATTCGCCTTCATTATGTAGTTGCGATAGCGTACATGTATATTTTTTTATTGCATGATGTCCTCCACATCAACGTATCAGAAAGAGGGCTTATTTATTATAGCTGAAAAGGCGTGCTCAGATAAAAGATAGAAACAATATGTTATGATTTTTTTGCGTCATTATCAAAAATCTTATATAAGATAATTGTGGTACTGGTGAAAGACACGCAGAGCTTGAGGACCCGAGATTATAAAACTTTTTTTCTTGTAATCATCTTTAAACTTATCTTAACTGCGAATATAATTTAATTAATACACTCTTCTACACTGTGCAATAATTTAAACAAATAATACAAGCATGTGCGTGGCATTTCTTACAAGATCGCATGTGCGCGAAGCACAAATTTTGAGTAGCAAGTGCATACAATACGGTGTAATAAGAATATTTGCTAGCAACATTTAACCAGAAAAAATATTTCATTTGATATTTAGAAGTAGGAATCAAATCGTCCATTTCGAGTTGTGTTATCGTTAAATGGCGAAGTAGACAATACTCTTCAGAGCATGTAGCATCGTATAGCTTGAATCAAAGCGTGGATGAGAAGTACAGAACATGTTTCACGGAGAAGGGGTCCAAAATTAGACCATGTGGTGAGAAGATTGATTTGGCAATTTCGTTGGCTCATATACAGTCGAATCTCTTTACGTCGAGCTTCGGAACGAATTATTTAAAGTCATTAAGAAAGAAGAATCGAAGGGGCTTCTCGATCGATGACAATTGAATTAGTTTATACCCAAACAAATCCATGGATTCTTTACGAAAGTTGAGCCAAATATAGCCAAGACCGAGAAATCATTTCTACAAAATGCTGTTAATTGAATTTTTTGCGTTGGCTTAGTTTCGCGTCTAAGGAGCTAACAGAGGTGAAGTTCATATTTTAGCTAGAAAGACCATATTTTTAGGCTTTGCGTACTACCCTAGATTGGCTGTTTATTTTTAAGTTGGAATGCGGAGCAATTCCAACTTAGATTTAACAAAACCGCAAAATGAACCCAAGATAAATTCATTTCGGGTTTTTTGAGAACACACATCACGTGAACAGGATGTGAATACACTTCGGCCTATTTTGTATATCTCAACTTGACATAGACATATAGTTCATTTCATCAAAAAGGAAATCATCCTGTACAATTACACAACTATCACTTCATGTATATTATTAACACGCTAATTCATGATTTAACGATATTTATTGAAATTTGCGTACGATTTTACTAGTTTCAGATGTTAACATTACTATATTTGGAAATCATGTGATAAGTCAACGCAAATAAGGTCAGCTATTGAAAGTAGCACTAGCAAATCACGTGATCTACTTATTTGGCAATGTCGCGATCAGGTTTCTCAGTATTGTGGACATAGCACAGGCCGATCACGTGATCTGCTTATTTAGTAATGTCGCGACCTATTTTCGTAGAATTGTGTTATAGCTTCTTTTAAAGGTATAGTTTCTCTTTCTGAACGACCTTATCACACATTTAACTTATGACAAATTGTTATATTGTACATTTCTGTCTACAGTTACGAAATAAAAATCTTTAGTTTTTCTTAAAGTGAAGATACACTTTTAAAGTTAATAAACATATTTGCAACATATTGTCGTTTGTTTTCCGTCATATTGCAGTTACCTACATGAATGTTTCATTGTCAAAGCCCAAAATTTATCTAATAAAATCCTGGCCACCACATTATTAATGGAATTATGAATATCTTTGCCCAATTGCATTCCATCACCAAAATAACTTGCCATTTGAAACAGACCTACTATTTCAACTTGTTTTCTTCACATATTTGCACATCAACACGTTTAAGAGCACCGTCATACAGTTAGTTACATCGTGAAATTGACATTCATATCAATCAAAAACATTCTTAATCGCTCATTCAGCGCTCCATTCATTCATTTCAAACATTCACTAAAACCAATTAAATCTCTCAAAATTACTCAATAGATAAGATCAACTTGTATATTCAAAATGAATAAAGCATTTTAGAACCGAATCGCGATTTCACTGACATAATTGAAATTTAAACCGTCTGATGGGTTTTTGGCGAAATATAAAGCTATTGGTGGAACTCTCATGTATTTTTTATTAAATTGAGGTTTTACATATCGCTAATTTTGTTCATCCTGAACAAAATAAGCGACATTGGATTCTCTTTCTTAAATTTCACTCAAAACTCGCCCCGCTCACTCATTCAACATCATTCCAGAATCGTTCACTTATCAATTTTACGATGTTATTAACTGTACCCCTAACTCAGAAGTAGAGGAGCACATATTGATTTCTTCATATCTGTCTGTCAGTCCATTGACCTGCTTTCCGCTAGCTAAAGCCGCCACCATAGCGCAGTTGGTTAGGCATAAGACTTCCTATCTGGAAGTCGTGGGTTCTATCCCCGGTGGCGGCAAATATTCTTTTCGACGTTTGTCTCTCACCAATGAGTAGATAATCGTAAACGTATTTGAGATAGCAGTCGGAGGCTAGGAAAGGATGTAATGGTAGTACAGGTGAACGAAATACCAGGAATCCATTGTTAGGTGCTCCGGCCGCCGCGATATAACTGAAATAATGTTGAAAGCGGCGTTTAACTCCATTCAATCAATCAATTTCCGCTAGCTAAACGAAGAAGCAATTGACCAGCAATAACGAAACTTTACACAAATATTTCCCATGACCCAAAGAAATACCCTATTGTCTCGGGGTCATACATGTCACGGTCATAAGTTACCTTGAACTGTTAACAGTTTCCACTCTAACTGAACAACCAATTGACCCAAATCATAAAACTTGGCACAAATGCTGTCAACGACCCAAGAAAGTGCCAAGTTTTGGAGTCACGAAGGTCGAAGTTACAATTGAACTTCGTCCAAGAATTTTCTTGCGATTCCAACTGATGAAGTAAACGACTTCCCTGCGAAAAAAGCTTTTCATCAAGGACAAAACGCTTGTTGAGGTCCACTTTGCGACAATTCAAATTACAAATGTAATTGATAACTCAAATGGAGCAGAAGTCATTTGAAAAATAACATAGAAACTGTTTTGAGTTTGTAAGTGTCCGCCTCTGCGTCCATAAGTCGGCTGTATGGTCCATATCATTTTCTTCCTTTTTAGCTCACCTGATCACTACGTACTCAAGGGGAGCTTTTAGGATCACCCTGACTCCGACGGCCGTCGTGTGTCGTCAACCTTCTTAAAACTTCTTCTTCTTCTACTAAACCGCCGGGCCGATTTCAATAAAATTCTTACAGAATGTTACCTGGATGACCCTCTTCAAAGATTCTTCGCGAAGATACAAGATACAAGATACAAAATTTTATTTATAGTCGGGTTTGTACAAAACAAATAACATTAGCGATGTATCGCTATTTGCCGACTTACATACAAAGGCATACATACAAAAGCACAAAGAGACAACATACATGTTAATAAAAATGCGAGATAGTTCATAAAAACTGCAATATTTGCTAATTTCCCAAAACCCTCCCTATCCCCGGGTAGCGTCAAATACCTCTACCACAGGAATAAAGCCCTCAATGGAATAATACAGGTGTACTTCCATTAAAAGGGACCCGAGCCCTGTACTTATAATACTTGTAAGAGAAAATCTATTTTAGTGAAATAAAAACAAATTAAATATACTCTGTCCAGAATGTTTAGTTCAGAGTTAACTTTCAATAAAAGATGAGATCAGTTTGAATTAATTGCACATTTGTTTAAAAAGAAAACTTCAATATACTTAAAAGTTAAATTTATACAAAGAATTGCACTCAATACTGTTAAGACAAAAATACTGAAAATTGTAAAAAAGTTAAATTGCACATTTAAGCTGTGATTTTAGATGCTTGCTCATGACATTTAACATTCAAAAAGCACAATGAAAGAACTAATTAAGAATATGATAAAAGATGTCTTGTTCAACCTTTCTAATTCTTATAATCATCACGCACAGTGAGTTGTTGGAATAATAATCATGACATGCAAAGCAGAAAGCAAAAAAGCAAAAAAAGCAAAAATAAGCATAAATTCAGCCAAACAGTTCTAACTAGAACAACAAGGACAATGGCAACTCTTCCCGTCCCACGCCCCAATCATACTCTGGAATTGGTTTAGACTTGTTGTATCGCGGCAGTGCTGAGGTAAGGAATTCCAGAGTCTTGGAGCAGCAGAGCGGAAAGAGTTGAGACCGTAACTTGTGGTTCTTACCTGTGGGATCTCGGCTTTCCTGGTATATCTAAAAGAGTAAGAAGATTCTTTAATACTCACTAGATCATGTAAGTAAGATGGTGTTTGTTTGTTTATGATTTTAAAAGTCTCCAAAGCCATACTTCGTAGTCTTCTTACTTTTAGTGTAGTTAATTTGGACATGTTCAAAAGACTTTCATAATCAGATTTATAATCATCATAAATGAACCTCAAGGCTCTCCTCTGAATATTTTCAATCTTTTTTGTATTTAATTCTCCACAAAAATGCCAAGTAAGTGGGCAAAAATTAAAATTTGACATTATAAAAGAATGATATATATTGAGTTTTCCTAACTTACAGAGATATTTTCCTATGCGTTTGAGAACATTTAATTGTCTTGAGGCTTTAAGGCAGATAGAAGATACATGAGCTTGAAAATTTAGTTTAAAATCAATTGTTACACCTAAGAGTTTTACTTCATTATCACAGTTTATGTTAACATCATGTAACTGAAAAGAGAAACCATGGTTTTTTGATTTTTGTCCTACAGCTATGGCTTGAAATTTTTCTGGATTAGCCTGCATTTTGTTATCAGAGAACCAATTTATGAGTGTGAGACAGTCATTTTCAAGAAATTCTGATAATCCACAAATATGGGCGTGGTACGGCGGGGCTTATTTTGAGCCAGAAATCTTTGAACGACATCTCCTCCTGAACCACTGGGCCGATTTCAATGAACCTTTACCAGAATGTTCTCTGGATGACCCTCTTCAAAAATTCTTCGCTAAATTCTGATAATCCACAAATAAAGGCGTGGTAGGGCGGGGTTTTATTTTGAGCCAGAAATCTCGTCCTGAACCACTGGGCCGATTTCAATGAAACTTAACCAGAATATTCCTGGGGTGACCATTTTTAATAATTGTTCGTGAAATTGAGAATGGCCAATAAATATGGGCGTGGTAAAGCGGGGCTTATTTTGATCCAGAAATCATTGAACAACATCTCCTCCTGAACCACTGTGCCCATTTCAATGGAATTTTTCCAGAATGATCCTAGGGTTACCCTTTTAAAAAATTGTTTGCAAAATTTTGATTGACCCTTAAATATTGACGTAGCAGGGCGGGCCTAATTCTATGCCAGAATTCTTTCAATGAAATCTCCTCCTGAACCACTGGGCCAATGTCTGTGAAACTTTACCAGAATGTTCCTTGGGTATCGCTTTTGGCAAATTGTTCACGAAATTTTGGTTGGTCCATAAATATTGGTTTGGCAGGGCGGGACTTATTTAAGCCCAGGAACTTTGAACGACATCTCCTCCTGAAGCACTTGGCCGACTTCAATGAAACTTTACCAGAACGTCTCTTTGGAGACAATCTGTAAAATTTGTTTGCAAAGTTTTGATTAGCCCATAAATATGGGCGTGGCAGGGCAGGGCTAATTTTGAGTCTCCTCTGTAAATAGTGGGTGGGCAGGGTCTATTATCACTGTTTATTCTTCGAGTTATATTTCCTTTCAACAATTAGGCAAATTTGAAAGAAACTTTGCCAGAAAGTTTCTTGGATGAGATCCACTGGTCAAAAAGTATTCAGGACAGTGGTTTAGGACCATTTTGGCCCTCTTGTTATCATTTTTCTTCCATCAGTTGCATGCCTGTATAGCGAATCAGGGGTTTAAGCGTCTCTCGTTGTTTTAAATACATTGATTTATTATATACGCCCGTCAAAAGACGAGGCGTATTATGTGATCACCTGTGTTGGACGGGAGGCGTGAGCTTCGTTAGTGGCTTGAGGTCACCGTCTCTTGAACGCATTCCAACTTATCAGTACTTTCAGTACTTTGATTATATTTCACAAAAGTTAAGTGACATTGTAAATTTTGCGTGTTAAATCAGTTGCTAGAAATAGTTAAAGTTAAATAAAATGAAATAAAACAACCGCTTTACAGTCGATATTGCTCGAGCGACCAATTCTATTAAGCGACAGACTTGATTAATAGAGCATTAAAAAGGGCCCTATATGATGAGCAAACTCTCTTAAAAAGTGGTTATTTTAAAATTAAAAAAACATGTTTGTTATTGAATCCTATGATATCCGAACTCATTAGAATCGTCTCCTTCAGATGATTTAATGGATTTTAACAACATAGAATTCAGTTACACACAAGCGACAATCTACAAGATATCAAAATGATCTGTCTGATTTATCCTGACATATTGTAGTTAGCGACCATTCCAATAAGCGACCACTTATCGGTGATTCCTTTGGAGGTCGCTTAACACAAATTTTACTGTATTTGAGAATCTGTTTCCCCATTTTTTGCTGTCTTCCCGCAATAAGGATTTTTCTCACATTATTAGTCTGTAGTATCAGACATACAAAATGAAAACATCGTAAAATTGTTTGTAATATACCTTTATTAAACCTTTATCAATAGATCGCGAACATAATGGTTCAAGTCTCGTCTGTTAGTAAGGTGTCTGTCTTATTTTCTTCTCAGACTCCGATATGAGTTTTCTACTCGTGCCCCTTGTTCACGTGACTATGTTTTTTTACACGCTTTTAAGCTTTGTCTCACACAGATTCTTTTTCAAGCTCTTGGATAATCTAAAATGATTTCGTTCACATATTTCAATTTAAGCTTTGTATAATTTGCAGATAATAAACAGTATACAGCATTCAATCACATACAGTATAGATAAACAAATTTAAGTAAGTGGTCAAAGGCTAATCATGTCTTTACGTGTTTAGAGAAAATTGGACTGATCACTACCTCAAAGATGTAGATCAATATTTATATTCGGTAATTTGCGATATGTCGATAACTGCTAAAGTCTATGTCATGAGTTAAAAATTGAAATAAAAAAATAAGAAAGATTTATACATTGTGTCCAACTTTCTATGTGCACTTGCATGGAAAACGGGAAGCAACTTTAAAGAAACGTAAACGTTTGGTCATCCTGAACGCAGGGTGTTGATGTAACCGAGTGACATCGTTATATTTCTCAGTTTGTCTACAAGCCGGGAAAATATCACAATGGTCTGAAAGCTAACAGTTACGAAATACAATTAGGTAACTTGTGTTTTTCAGTAGGTTTTGCGGTTCCGCTCGATATAAATAAGTCTGTACCTGATTCAGCACTTTTTATATGCGACCCGTCGGGCTAAAAGGGGTTTTGCATCCAGAATGTGCAGACTGGCTAGGTTCGACACTTTTCAAATCTTGCTGATTTTCAGAATCTTAAACGAGTTATCTACCTTCCTGTGTATTTATTTTTAAAATGCGATCATCCGTTGACATGTTATGCCAACATCCTCAATTCAAAATATTTGTTCTAGGTGTTCATAGAAAGTCCTTATTCTTGTGCCGATTCACATACATAATATGATTGTAAAAAGTCAGTCACTGACCAAATAAATTAACACAATCGTTCTCAATTTTAAGTATATGTGGTATGTGAAAGAAATTTTCTGATAGCTACAAGCTCAATACCAAACGTTATTTTTTTGGGCTCGACAATAGTTTTCCTTGGACAACAATCAAGTTTCACTTGCAATCCAACGTAACGTTACTTTGAAATGGTTGGACGCTAGCTAGTCGGATAAAGAGCCGTTTTACTGGAAAGTTAAAGTTATTTTTCAAAATAAACACTGACACTACTACATTAGTGTAGTGCATCTATTGCTTTCAAGATTTTGATTTATTTTTTAAGGTTATATTTGGCTAGACAAAGTTTAAAAAGTTCATCCTTGAGAAAATCACGATTGTCGTTTATTTTTAATCCACAAAGGTACGTCGCAAACTCTCTATCTTTCGATTAATCAGTTAAAATTGCTATGGAAGAATGAACTTTAGATGTAGACAAATACATGTATAATGCATTGGGTCGAGAAAACCAAAATATTATAGTACACATTGATGCAATAAATACCTTTAAGTTTCATCTTCTATCAAAGTCATCAAGGTAATTAAAGTGATTTTTTCATCAAGTCTCAATAACAAGTGGTTTATGTTCAATCCAAGATAAGCGAAAAGAATCTTCGCTTATAAGCTTTCCCTGATAGGACCTGCTGAATAGGATCTCTACAGCCAAGTACGTCTTGCTCAGCAGTAACACATTTGACTGTCAATTCTGGGGGTCACGAAATCGAACCCTGGGTTTGCCAACTTTCCTCAGACATGTGGTAAAAGTCCATGTAACACGAGTCATTTGTTTCCCACCATGTATGATTAGTAGTACGCCTTAGTGGGATGAGCAGCTGGTGGCTTGGATGAATTGTCATGGTTGAATTGGCGTAAGAAATGACAGGAGGGGCATTTGTTAAGGGCGCCAGGCTTTGCATAGCTTGACGAGGTTGCTCTATCCTCATTAGTAAAATCCAACTTGAACCAGGTCGGAAATATTATTTCTCCACTATGGTTGAAAAAGACATTCGTCACTACCAAAGCTTAGAGATTTGGATATCATAAATGTCCCAAAATGGCAAAATCTTATTTTTTGCTTGATGATATAGTACACCAATGCCTACAACGGTCAAATTATCTTTCGTCGGTTATCCCCGTTAATTGAGCATCTTAAGAAAACATATAAAGAGGCAGATAGACTGGTCATACTGTCGACACAAGTATGAAGGCCTTTATGACAGTCGACAGTGGAACCAGTCTAGAAGGTGGGGTTACTGGATATGGGGTTATTTATGATGGACTGTATTTAATTATCAGAATCGAAGAGAATGTTATTTCTATTTCATGAAAGTATGTACTAAAATCATGAGCAGCCTCGTGTATTAATCATTTGAGTTTTTAAAATGATACGCACTGGATCAAATGGAACAAAAAAACCAACTAACAACAACAACTACAGAGGAATTCCGGCACGAGGTCGAGATTCCCGAGTGAACCCTTGCCACGCGGTATATCTCAAATAAGTCAATTCGCAGGTCAAGACCATGATGTGAAATTTAATAAATTACGGCTCGAAGCAAAATGGGATGAAAAATATCGAGGGTTCAGCGCAAGACTGTACCAAGTGTCTATACACTGTATAGACAATTAGTATAGTATTGTGCTGAACCCTCGAAATGTAAGTATGTGAAAACGGGAATGTTTCAATTATACCCCTTTGAAAGGGTCTTGATTCACATAGCGTTGACATTGATAATTATTTTTAACCATAAGCAACTTACGGTTAAAATAAGAGTACATTTATTTCAATCTGAAATTGCTAGTGGTAAGAAATGCAATTATGATATCTAAATGAAGATGATATCGAATAGTTCCTTAACCATAAATGACGCGTCACGCGAAAAGGGACCATCTTGGAACTTCGCAAAATGGAATTCGCGAAATTGATATTTGTTCAAAAAAGCTCAACGGGTGGTCGCATTTCAACAATTCTTGTAGAAGAATTTAGATTGATCAGAAAATCAGAACAGTGCGAAAAGTTTCGACCCTATTCAACCCGCACAATCCGCGCAGTTTGACTAGGATCGACACTTTACGCACTACCGAGATGGTCCCTTTTCGCGTATTGGTTTACATGTTATACCAATCTCAAGGTCCTCGTGTGAAAAAAGTAGTCGGTATATATATAAATTACGGTTTATATAAAGTGTTTGAGACCAAAATTTATTTGCCAAGAAAAAGCAGTATGTCCAGCTATATTATATACTTAGCAAAAAAAGAAACTTTACATACTTGTTGGTCTGTTTTGAATGACCTACAGTGGCTATAGGCCAACTTTATTTACATGTGTTAGATTGACTAGCTACAGAGACTACTCAGACGCAGGAATTTGCGCGATTGAAGCGAGTCAGAGCTAATGCGTCTGTAACTTCCGGTTTTGGTCGTATACTCGTGTTGAGCTACCCAAAGTTCATTTTCAGTGATTGTTGTTACACAGTCACACTCATTCCTTAGCATCGGCACGAAAAAACAAGATTGTTTGTACATTTTTATTGAAACGGGTATGTAACAACAATCGAATAAAGGCAGAAATCAGACTACAGGTATACATAGAGCTTGAATGTCTGTTTATAACGCCACTCTTAAGTTTGGCTACTCGGGACAGGCAATTCACATTTTAACATCTCGGTTTAGAACAACCGCGCCCGGTTAGGACAATCGGTTACGCGTCTGGTTTTATTTACCGGGTCGTTGGTTCGACCTCTGTCTCAGCCGTCTTTCATCCCATATTTGACTAAAAGCATTATGATAAGTGCCATTTCTCTCCCACGCAATTGGCAAGTGATACGCCTAGGAGAGAATGGCGGCTGGTGCCTCAGATGAAAGCTCTATCCGTACTGAGAGAAACGACAAGAAACTATGGATAGTTGCACCAGCGGTCAAATTTTAAATGTAAAACCATCGAAATTGACCTTTTAACCCATATCAATTAACAAAAAAATCAGTTTCAACCACATGAAGTGTCGGCCGATATGAGATAGACCACTTTTGACGTCATGTCGAGGCCCTGTTACCATTGCATATTTTTCAATTCATTTCATCAAAGGAAGGATAACTGCAAGACAAGTATGCGTAGTTAGCTCAGACGTTGGTCTATCATGATATTGGATCGACTCTAATCACGAAAACGTCAAGGACCTCTACTCAAAACACCGACGACAATCTTGATTTCATTTCTGTGATTTTTGAAATCGACCCCTTTGTCCTTTGACCATCAATAAAAACCTCATTTTACAAACATACGGCACTGACCCTTCCATAAACCGACGGATATTGCCTTCAAGTGTCATGTAATAGTAACATCTGTATTCTTTATGGTTTCATAGCGATACTACAGCCCTCAGTAAGTCATGTAAAGTTTCTTTTTTTTGCTAAGTATATATAAAAATGAAGCTATTTATGAGCACAAGCAGTTGAACAAAGTAAGACTGTCATAGCTATAGCGGTATAGCCAAAACATTGTGGAAAAGGGTCATTTTGTAGAGAACAAGCAATTGAATGATCGTTGGAAAGAATTGGCTCATATTTCATCAAAGTACAGTCAAAAATTTCGGAATGAAAAGAGTTGAAAGAGTGAGCTTTAAATGTAATTAAAGGGGGTACTAAGTTATGTAAGAGAACTAATTTCGTCAATTACATATATTGTATAGCCTCCCTTTAATAGAAATATTAGAACTATTCTATATATAGAAATTTTTGTGTCTTCATAAACCAATTAGAAGCTTCAAAATTCATGCCAGCAAAAAAAGGAGATCCATTTGAATGAAGTTGCATGGTGTTTTTAACGATTTTGGTGCGTTAATTGATGAGTTCTTAGTGTTTCGAATAATTTTCAAGAGTGAATATTTGAATGACTAAATGAGGCGATGAACGAGTGAACAGGGACGGTTTTTGGTAAAGATAAGTATCATATTCACGAATTCAATAAATGCAAGAACATTTCTCATAAGCTTTTTCAGATTTCTAAGATTCATGCTGACTTAGATATTGTCACCTGCAACCCCCTTTGAAGTTGCGAAAGTAAAAATTGTCGTCTGATAAAAGATTAAGACACATAGACCCCCAGAAGTCAATTTTACGAGACATGTGTCTGAACTTATTTAATCCTAGGGCTCTGCTTGTCACATCGAATTCAGATCAAATCGACGGGAAATATAGCTAAATGATGTCACCATAATCATTTATGCAGAACGGGGCTCCCTTGTAAAGTAGAATTATAGCGTCCCCCTATTTTAAGATTAAATAAAGCCCTCATATCAAACTTTAAAGTCTTTAGTAATTTGAGTTGAGCAAGGCTAGATTAGCGACAATTTTGCGGTTGTGAGCTCGAATATCGGCTCGGCCAACTTTCCTCCAACATTTGAAAAAAAGTAAATGTAATACGAGTCATTGTTTTCCACCAATGTGGTTATACTGGTGTGATAAACGACAGGAAACTATGGATAGGTGCACCGCCGCAAAACAACTAAAGTTTCAAGTCGCGTTAAACTGCATGTAAAAACCCCCAGTCAAATCACTAATTTGAATCATATTTACGTAATAAAAAGACTGGTTAACATTTGCCGCGGACGCCGGATTACATCGCATCCTGCTATTTATAAAACGGCAGCCGCACGGTTTCCGTACATGACCGCGCGGGGACCGGAGGATGATTCGAAAACGATTTACAAGGAACACATTCAATGCTGACTCAGCGATGTCACTGCGGCGACCTCGTGATATCTTTACGACGTGTCTACGGCATAAGTAGCCAACACGGTAGGGGATAGTGTAGTTTTACCAAAAATTAACCACAAAAATACTATATCAATCTTTTTTATCACAATGTTTAATATAGGCAAGGTCCCGAACTATCCTCTTTTATGCAGAAAATCTGATCGACCGATATCGCGCAACTCCACAAACTAATGTTAACCATTGTCAAAAGGAAAGTTTACTCTCAAAATTTTGAGGTTTCGGTAATTCAAGGGTGAAGAAACACCCAAAACTGATTGATAATGATACGCCACTTTTCTTGTTTAAAAAGCAAAAAGTGAGGTAACTATTCACGGAAAGTGCGAATTTTTACCCGATCTGGTGTAAATAAGTGTTACACGAATATATGCGTTTCTCTTAATCTATTTCAGTGTAACATAATACACTTTTAAGGTCACATGAGCATAGCCTTGAAGGATAAACCCGAGTCCGTCGTCCGCCGTGCGTTGTGCGTTGTGCGTCGTGCGGTGTTTGACGTCCGTCGTCAACAATGTTAAAGATTTCTTCTTCTCCTGAAACTTTTGGCCGATTTCAGTAAACTTCGCCAGAATTTTCCTTTGATGACCTTTGTCCGAAATCTTTGAATGACATCTTCTCCTGAACCACTACGCCGATTTAAATGAAACTTTACCAGAATATTCCTTGGGTGTCCTTCTTTAAGCATTTTCCGAAATTTTCGATCAGCCCATAAATATGGGGCTTATTTTGAGCCCGAAATCTTTGGACGACATCTCCTCCTGAACCACTAGCCAGATTTCAATGAAACTTTACCAGAATGTTTCTTGGGTGTCCTTCTTCAAAGCCTGTTCGCGGAATTTGATTGGAGCATAAATAAGGATGTGACAGGGTGGGGCTTATTTTGAGCACTGAATCCTTGAACGGCACGTCTTCCTGAACCACTAGTCCGATGTAAATGAAACTTTGTCAGATTTTTTTCTTGGGTTACCCTCTTCAAAAAATTTTGTGGTGTCCGTGGTCTTGAGGTAGAGCGTCGGCCTCTTGACCTTAAGGTCCTGAGTTCGATTCCCGGGAGCGGCTATCGATCTTGGTTCTTTCATTGGCCCACACATTCGGCGCGAGTACTGGTGAATTTTCCAGGAAGCAGAATCGAGAGTGATTAATCTAAGTTGTAAGAACTATTTTCCCAATCGATGTAAAATGAATAGGTTTAAACCAAAAATTTTTTAGAGATTTTGATTTCCCGCCATAAATATTGGCGTGGCTTGTTCAGAGAAAATTTTGATCTCAAAATCTTTAAAAATCTTCAGGAACCTATTGGCGGATTACAACCCAACTTGGCAGGATTGCTACTTGGATTACCCTCCTCAAGTTCGTTGAATTTTAATTAACCCCCGAATATGGTCGTGGCAGGATGGGGCTTATTTTGAGCCCGAAATCTTTAAATGTCTTCTCTTCAGTAACCAATGGGTAGATTTAAGCCAACCTAGGCAGAAATGTTCCTTGGTGACCCTTCTCAACACGTGTCGTGGACTTTTGATTGACCCCCGAAATATGGGCGCGGTAAGGCGGGGCTTTTTTTGAGCCAAAAATCTTTAAACATCTTCTCGTCAGTAGCCAATGGGCAGCATATTTATCTTTGAATTCTTGGATAACATCTCCTCTTCAACAACTAGGCACATGTGAATGAAACTTTGTCGGAAGGTTACTTGGCCGAGATCCACTGGACCAATAAAATTCAGGTGAGCGATTTGGGGCCAATCTGGCCCTCCTGTTTTATAGTGTATCGTAACCTTATATGCAATGGCACTTAGGTGCCGCCCTGCCTGGTCAATCATCATCGATGATACAATACACACAATAGTGTCACTGCATTAAGTTATTCACATTTGAAGGTGGGTTTTTGACCAATTCATTGCTTATTATACACAATCTTCCCTGTTCAAGAGCCAAAAGTGAGGTAACTTTTTTCGGAAAATGCGAATTTTCAACCGATCTAATGTAAATAATGTTACAAAAAATTAGCTATTCCGGTCTAACTTAATAAGGTAAACTTGTTTTAAGCGACCACAAAATGTGCCATCAAAAGCGGTCGTTATAGAAAATTAATACCCGTTTTGATTATAATTAAGAAATATAAATTTAATTGAATATGAATAACATTGCGAAATCTTCAATAATCCTATGTTGATAAAGCTCAATAGAATCGTCTCATTGAGACGATTCTTGTGAGTTTTAACAACAAAGGATTCATTTGCAATCATTTTCAGACCAAAAACGACTACTTTTTAGATATTTGGATTTAAAGAAGGAGATTTGGAAACCAATCGCTTGATAAAAATATTCGCACAACACACGTCGTCGCCCGAGCAAGATTGACTGTATATTTTTCACAGTGTATTCTGCGTAATTAATGAACTGGCAGGGCGGGGCTTAGCCGTGACGTAATTTGGCGAGTTTACTTTAAAAAAGTGTGGGTTCTTTCAAATTTTAGTCGGTAACTCGTGCAAATAACTGTATCATAAAACCTAAAGGATTCACGTGCTTTGAGAGAGTGAACACATTTCATCGTTTGGTTACCAAGTCCTCGTAACTTCAGCTTGATTAAGCTGAAGTTACGAGGATTTGGTTACCAATCTACGATTTAAGGTCTCGAGTTATTTATGCTTAGAAGTTGGTTATTTTAGATAAAAGCTGATTTCCCTTAACCTTAAGTGCAACGACCCGTAACTACGGCCCTGCCATGGCATTAATTATGGATAATACCGTAACCGTATACACTCCTCAAAACTCCTAAGCGGCCACTTGCATTTTTGGTCATATGTTATAAAAGCCGGATGGTTACGAGCAGTTTTCACTCGAATGATGTAGCCAAGTCATTTATGAAGTTAACAAGAAAAAAAAAATCAGCAAAGAAAATCTACAAGAAGTGATTTGAAATTAAACGAATGTAGGAGTACCATCGATTTCAAAGTTAACATTGGTGGGTTGGGTATTTTAGGCATTTCTTGTTAGAATAAAGAATGCGTAGAGAATTGTGACATTTCTCTTAATTTTTAGAAGTCCAAATGTGCTCGACAACTGATATCAGTACATGCAATTGATTAGATTTGCGTTCTTCAAGTTTCGAAAAATTCAAATTTCTCTAAAAATTGCCACTTTGTGACTTTTGAATTTTAGGGTAGTCATTTGATTCCGTCTAGAGGACTTCCTGATACATAGTTTTACAAAACAATTGGACAGGATGATGGCTGAATGGCCACTCTTCCGAAAGGCAAAGGCCACATTTTAAAATACAACAGAAAAATATGAAAAAAATGGAGAAATGTAAGTCGGCCGCTTAGAACTTTTGAGTAGTGTATGCAATGACAGGTTACTTTGGTAGCGCCCTGTCATGTCAAACATCATTGATATTAAAATACACACAATATGGTCACTGCATTTAGATATTCACATTTGAAGGTGGGTTTTTGACTTCACCAATAAACGACTAAAATCCATACAAAATTATAGACTGGATTAGAGTGTCATTATATATTATTTACGACTTGTGTACCAGACTAATTCGGTAATTTCCGTATAATTTTGTGAACGGTTGCCAGATAATTACGTTATTGTTTCCTTTCTCTGAAATGCCAAGTCATTGTTTATGTGATCACTAAATACATGTCTAGATAAACGAAATTTATAACGCCACTAATATAATCGTTTGTTTTAAACGACTCGTATGTTGACGTGTCTGTTTTCACTTTTCTGCCCGTCCGTCCAACCGTACTTATGTCCGAACGTTCGCACATCCGTTTCTTGATAATAGACCTCATCTCTCATCAATGGACTAAATTTCATGAAAGCTTTTCAACATGTTCCTCGTATTGCAACCATTTGCATGTAATCGCGATTTGATGATAGTATGTTGTGCTATACAAAAATATGATGGTTCATGTAAAATTACACTAAATCTTGAATCAGCGACTAAGTTGCCAATCAAAAGTCGTCGGTTATCTAAATGGTCGCTAATATTTCAGGTCCATCGTGTTGAAATTTTCCAGTGTTGGCCTTCATTGTGACAGCGGAACGACTTGATGTTGTGTTGCAGGTGCAGTGTCGCAAATCAGTACAACTATGCGCAATTCATGATATTTTTTTTTTTATTAATTTTGGACATATTCGTGTGTTGCATTTTGATCCTTTGAAAGCTTAAAAAGATTCATACCCATCATCTAATAAAGCTTTTTATGCTGTAAACTTAAAGAAGAGTTGGAAACAAGATATTACTAAGATTTGGAAGCTTCGTCGAAGAAGCATATTTATTTTATAGGCAAGTTCGCATTTCAAAAGGAGGTAATAAAATATCGAGAATTGCGTCCAACTTGAACGAAATTAGCAATATTGAATTACCTCCCTTAAACTTAATTCAAAACCAGCTACGTAAGCTTCATCAATATCATTCCAAAATAATTCTAGTTGACGATTTCGTGGTGTTTCTTTCAGTTCAAAATTGAGTGATGACGAATTGAAAAAGTTTTAGTGATATTTTTTTATTCAGTAACACTTATTCTGTGTGTTTTTCTAGGCTGAAGTAAGTTTTCTTTCTTTGTATTACTTTTACGTTGTTTTTGGTACTCCAGAACTGAACTGTCTGTTTAAAAAATAAAGCAATTGTTATCTATTTTTGGAACGACAAAATGACGACAAATAGAAACATAAATGCATGATTTACCATTGTCCATTATAAAATAATACGGAAATTGGAAAATTACTGTCAGGCAACGCTAGTTTTTAGATGAATTATTGCATACATAGAAAATTGCAATTCCACGAATATTCTCTTGTTTAAGTGATTGTCAAAAGATTTTGTCGCATCTTAAACTCAGTTCTTTTGGTCCCATCTCGAAAAATGTGATCATCTGGAGAAACCGTATAATAATAATTTTTAAAAAAAGTATTTGATCCAGCGTAGGCAAACCGGTGTATTTAGATATTCTAGAATCTTATTACGCACGTAATAATCGGTCTAGATTAATAAACATAATTAAACTGATTATAACTACCCCGGTTAGTCTTTGCAGATTACACAGACTAACAAGGGTCGACACTTTTCAGACCTTTCGGGTGGTCTATTTTCAGACACATCTCAAAGAGGCCATTGTCCAAATAATCTTCTCTTGTTGATGTCTAAAATTTCCAATTCTTGTGTTAACTTTGGTAAAACAACTGGGCCATTGATCTAATAACGGGCGATAACATCCCATATGATACTTTTTATGATGTCACAAAGTTATTTTTAGAACAATGACATAATGCGGTTATTTTTAGAAACCTGCATTTCAGTTAGAAACATCGACGAAAAACAAGACAAATAGAGGTTATAAGATAAATATAATGCGTACTAAGTGTATTGTATGAAAAAATATCTAACTTAATTGTCAGAATTGATAATTGTCTCGGCAGAGCCTCGACACTTATCAATTCTCCCAACCTCGTTAGATATTTTTTTCAATACAAAACACTCGGTACATAATATATATTTACCTTGAATGTGTCAGCCTACTCATTTTGAATTTGACCAAAATTATGAAGAAGACCGTAATAAAGTTTTTGTTATTTTTTTTAAATCCTCAGACAACTATGAAGACAATGTTCAGGCTTTGTTTTATTTTGACCATTCACTTTCACCGTGTCAAATACATATAAATAAAATGTAAATCTAGATAAATACAAAAACACATCAAATTTATACAATACGGATGTCAACAAGGAATTGTTAGAATTTACTTTTTAACCCTTCACCGAAATATTCTTGCATTAGCAGATTGTATAGAAAAAAAATCAACCTGCACATTTGTGCAGTCTGATTAGAGTCTATACAACGTGATTTTCCTTTTTTTTAACAACACACATTTGATTTTTTTTTCAATAAATACTGACTCACGAGTGGCGACCCCAGTGCTCTCAGCACTTTGATTTTAACGCGATTTTTGCTAAGATTTGCCAGGAATGACCAGATGAAACCCGGTATTACTACTCGTACTTGATCTAGATTTTTGATCGTGATAAGGCCCAGAATCTATTGTCAAACATGATAACAAAATGCCAATACTCGTTTACAAGTACCATTGTAATAGTTCGTTTGAAATCACGCCTATTATTACTAATCTCTATGACGATGAATGGGAAAGCAGCTGAAAAGCCGTGAGCGTTAATGAATAAGTAAAAGCTAAACATAATCTCCATTATAATCACACTGTAACTCATTCATTTTTTTCACTTACTCATTCATTTTTTTCTCAGTATACGATATGAAGATTTTTACCATTAGTGAAAGAGGCAACCTTGGTTGTTAGATAAGGTGAATAGGAATACTCTACAATGCTATACAAATTCTAAATAATTGCCATTAAAAGAGATCAGCATGCGCAGAAATGCAAAACCGTTAGCTGACTGATAGCCACACGCAATGTGGTCATGTTTAATATCGCGAAAAGAAAAAAAATGAGGCTAGATATTTTTCTCCAAAAAGTTTAAAAGGTAATCTTCTTATTCATGGAATTCACAAACTTTTTCGATTATTCAAACATCTAGCATCCGATTAAAGTAAAACTCTTGATTTTACAACATTCGTTGTTATGCAACAGATTGATAAACGTTTTACTGTTCAGATGGGTGTATGTTCAGAAATACAGCTGTAAAAGACACGGTCGGTAGGGATGGTCGGCGCACTCCAAATTTACTTCACGTAAATGGCAACGTCAACGGAATACCCGGTGTACAAAATCGTACACAATTAGGTCTGGATCGCGAAATAAGGCACAAGCGAATTCGAAATGAGGAATGACCATTACTTTGTGTGGCACACACCCATTTTAACAGATAAAAGAGGTATAAAATTGAAATCCATTTAAGGACAGTAGGAAAGAAAAGGTCGAGTTAGGAAGAACCAGTGCGAGCAGCGTCGATAAAGAATAAAAGACGTTTTCGACCGACGTCAATCAGAACGCTTGATGGGAGAAAAGGGAAATAACTATAAGTAAATCAGCAATGTATAGTTTGATGTGAATTGATCACGAGTTGTGCCTGTAAACGATAGGTATTGAAGCTTTTAAAAAAATATGCGTGCATTTTCGCCACCAAGAGAAAATCGGAAGCGTTACCAACGAAATAATCAACTCGCTTACAAGTAGTACGTTGCGAGTATCACAATAACCCAGTTGTAATTACACCAGAATATAGAAAGAAATTCTCGAACATTACTTAAGATTTTTAGCTCTATCGGACGTTTGATATAGAATTTATCGCAAAAGTAAGCGAATTCCTGAGACAACCCTCGTTTATTTCCTGATATAAAACTGTGTTATTAGCTCATCAAATTGATAAAAAAAAGTTCACGTGTTGTAAGGGTTGATGGATTTTTGCATTTGGGCGGAAACTAGAAAGTGAATTGGGTCTTTCTTTCGGTAAAATCTGCCCTGTGTTCCGGATGTAAAAACGTTTCGCGAGCGCTTCAGATGATAAAGCGCTTTGCACGTGCACATACGTGCAAAGCGAGGTATCATTTCGAAAGCGATTCGCTAACGTTTTCATCCTGAACGCAGGCTTGGACACTCCTTTACCTCTGATTTTCCAACCAAGCTTTGAAATGACAGCCTTGAGTTCGAGATGGAAAACGCTCGTTTAACGGTACCTGCTTTGAACTACAGGTATGAAACGTTTGCAGGCGTGCCGTATCCTGAACGCAGGTTTTTATAAAAAAATGATTTTCGATGACCTGAATGTATAAACACAGATTCCTATCTATTGAAGCAGTTGACCTTGAACAAATACTATAAAGTTTTATTTTCGCACTCAAATCCCATTTACGACTAAGTAAATATAAATATTAGTATCATACAAAAATGAGTCAAGGCGACATAGCGTTTATTTCGCCTGCTCTTTTTTTCCAGGCGAGTAAAGTTGTGTTGAGGGCTGCTGTAATACCCATTTGTGACCCGTCACGCGAAAAGGGGCTATCTCGGAACTTCGCAATATAAATTGTATAAAAAGAGAGAGAGATGTTTGAAAAGAGGCCAACCAGTGGTCGCATTTCAAAAAATATCATTCAGGGACGTAGACTGGTCATTCTAGATTCAGAAAATCAGAACAGAGCGTTTAGCATCGACTCTAGTCAGTCTGCGCAATCGACGCACTACCGAGATGGTCCCTTTTTGCTTGACGAGACGGATTTAAATTTTACTACTGGTAGTAGAATGAGGAAAAAACTTTCTGTATTTTAAACTGCTTTGTATTACGTTTAAAGCTTGACTGTTTTCGAAGAAAATTCGAGGCTAATAGCATCGTAAAAATTGGCAATTACTCGATCAAAACAATGAATATCACTCGCTTAGTGCTCCAGTCAGTGCATTAAAACACCCAATCACATCAGTCAAAAACGATCCGAAATATTTTAGAAACGTTTCGAAATCGTTTCAAACGATCCATATTTCATTCGAATTTGTAAAATGACTGTTCAATCTTAATGTCTGGTGTGTTTTTTAGCGTCTGATTTTTCCCCGAAAACACAAGAACAGAACAGTATCTGGATTTTATTAAAGGGTGGTGGCCTGGATGGAGAGAATATAATATCGCTAATTCGTAATTACCTCCCATGATGTTCGATTAAGGTAGCAGACCCGTAATAGTTCCGCAACATTTCGGAACTTACGATCTTTCACAATGTAAACCGTGGTTTCCTAATGAAAATCATTAGGAAACCTCGGATAACACTGTTAAAGTTCATTACTTCCGTAACATTGAGGAGTTATAACGGGTCCACTACCTTAACAACTCACTCTTCGCACTCATACAATTTCATTCCAACTGTTAATTTCACACTTTGTTCAATTCCTTCGGAACGGAATGTTCTACACCGATAAAACATACGATTTTGCCGGATATAGCCGCGATTTGAGGGCAGACACATTGAACGATAAAGTTTGATAAAAGTTACAGAATCGTGAAGAGGAGCTCCCCATCTATGCCTACAGCTAGTTGGTATGTCTGGGAAAATTTGGATTGAAGAGAACATTTCGCCCGAATGTGTATATTTCTCATCTAAGCAAACCATTATAAAAATGACGTCATAACCTACGTTGCCATGCAATCTCGTGCGGAATGAACGCTTTTAAGAAACACTCCTACAATTTTCGGATTTTGTGTCACTTTTGGTAAGGAATAATTTTTTTTTGTTGTTTTTAATTTTGGTCCAAGGTTGATAAATCCGTGATTTATTGAACACTAAACGCTGTATTTTTCTTTCGTTGCCCCGAACAATCGTGTAAATTTCATGTTTTTGATCACTCAATTCAACATAAAGCATATCGATGTTACACTAAAAAAAAAAAATAAAAATAAATAAATAAAAAAAAAAAACCAGATAAAATAATCCCTGTATTGTTTTTCCTTTTTCGCTGTTTTACTTTTTCGCAAACAGTTATGAGTAAGATCAACCGTAATCATTCATGGAAATACGGACATTTAATTAATGTTCTCTTCATTCCTCTTCTGCGAAACCATGGAGATGTCGCCCACCTAGTATGCTTCGGCTTTTTGTGGTGGTCATCGTTCACTATGTGTCAGCAACATAAACATTTTAGTATCTAGTTCGATATAATGTTACTGAAATTATTAACTTTGAATGCATTGCCTTTGTACCTTAAGATAGGACTCTACGTCATCTTGATTTAATGACATTTTCAGCAAATTTCATATCAGTCTTTATTTCTTGCGATATAGATGAACTCACATTGTAAGCCATGTTTGGTATTGCTTAGGTAGTGGATCCGTAATAATTCCACAACATTTTTGAACTCATAATCTTTCACAATGTTGACCGAGGATTCCTGATGAAATCATTACAAAATTCATTACAACCGAAACGCTGCGGAACTATTACGGGTGTACTACCTAAATGTTTAATTATCCGATGGAAAGAAAAAAGAGAAAAGCTGATTGACAGATGATGAGGAACTGTTTCAAAAAAAGTATTGCTTTGTTCAGAACGAAAAGGGACGAGTAAATATAGACACTATGGACCTATGTTTGGTACAAAAACTGATAGATAGTATTTCTGTTGACACACCTCTCCTGATTAACAAAGCCACCGGATATTTTTAATGGTCGTCAAAAAAGTACATGGCCCTGACCTTGTAGCTAGAAACAAGCTTTGTTTAGACTCGGTGACCAGAACAATTGTGACAATGTGCGAGCGGCCTCGTGAGATGAGTCGGTAGAGTACTTACCATTAAAAACAAAACAAAAAAAAAACACACACACAAAAAAAACAGAGGTGCCGTGTTCGAGTTCGGGTCGGCTACATGTTTTCCTTCTCCGTGTCAATTACAAAAAGGGACGAGGTTATCGGTCATTTAAAAAAAACGCCAACTGGGAATTGTGAAAATTAATATCGGTCCCGATGTATAGGATTGAAAAGGATTTCGTATGAATAAAAATCTCACTAAAATTATTTTTTCTAATGGGACCTGTCACGCGAATTCGGATCATCTTAGAAGTGTGAAAGCGTGGTTCCTTGTCAGACTGCGTGGTTTGCGCAGGCTGACCAGGAACGATACTTTTACCTATCAATGGACTAACAATATCTAGAATGGTTCTTCTACCTTCCAACATAATTATTTTTGACATGCGACCTCTGGTTGACCTTTGCTTGATTATATCTCTTGTTTCAATATTCAAGCTAATCAAAGGTGTTCCTAGGTGGTCCCTTTTCACGCGATGGGTCACAAATATTTGCTCTAGTGGTTTTCCCGAAAAGTTCCTTAACGCCTGGTGGGTTATTTCGCTTGCTCAGTGCGAAACAGTTGTAATTGCCTATATATTTATAGGCGATTACAACTGCTTTGCGCTATGCCATCGATTTGCAATGCGTTACATGACAATGGTCCTTTCATGGATTTTCGTAAAAATGAATAAAATAATGATCAAATTAATCAGAGGTCAATCAATTTTCGGCATTTCAAGATGATAATTTATTAAGGGTGAATGCAATTTAAACGACGAACAGCGGTCATAGTCAGTCGTAACGGTTCGTGCAGTCTCACCAATTCGGAAATCCCTCGGACTTTTTCGTAAACTAGAAAGTACATTGGACGTAAGTGTAGTAATATCTGGTCATTTCTTAGGTAATTCAGTTCTGATGGTACTTTCGTAAATACGCTTGAAAAATAACAAACTATTTTAATGCTTTCCGATCATCTGTGGAGTTCTTTTTGGCATGTTATAGTAATAAGAAGAAAAACAGTAAAACACGTTTGTCTTCAAATTTTAATATGCCCAATTTTAGCCTTTCGTTGATTTTGTTTTTGCAACGCTGTCTACAGTTATGTTTCTGACGTCATAAAAACCCATGTGGGAAATGACGCGCTTTTACGTCTTTTATACTATTATTCCCGACGTGTATTCCGAAGAATCGCCGAGGGTCGCTGATTGAGTCCTACCTCAGGACTAATACACTTCGCAAATACGAGATGGTCTCTTTACATGAGTCTGGTCCCTAATTACCCATATCTAAAGTGCAAAGTGTCTTTGGGCGACCAAAACCTCATATCTACATCTTTATCATAGACATAAATACAACTTTTTGTTCACAAAACAAATCATAGCTGTTTTATTTATAAATGTAATCAGCCGAACTTTTATTGTCTGGTCGATAATTTCTGTCACAAGTACCACTTAGAGTACAGATATTAACTGGGTGCTATTCAAAGTTATAGCTCAAAACAATAGTAATTCAGTGAACTAGCGAAAATACAAATTTATGCCGAATAGTTGCTTCGATGAGTGTTTACTTTCCTGTATCTTGCTTTGTATCTAGGATATCGTAGCCCTCTTTCTGAGATTCCGAGCCCCTCACAAAGACAACTACGGTATCAAAGGGATTGCATGCTTTAAGCAAAGATGCGCAAGTATACGACAATGGATTCTCGCAAGTGTTAGAGAAATGGTATTCTACATTGCCATTTCAAACCGTACATGAAAAGAACATTTAGAGGAAGGCGCCGCGATTGGCCAGCAACACGAAGGGCTGTGTACATTGTCCCCACGACAGTATAACATTTCCCTGTAAAACACTTTTACCCTCTGTGTTCGTGAACGTTTTAAAGCGATAACCTGCTCTGAAAATAGGTTCGCGTACAAACCAGGGTATCATTTACAAAGCGCTTCTCGAACAGTTTAATTTTGAACGCGTGGCTGGTTTGAATGTTCGAGAGTGTCTCTGTAAATAAAATTATCGGCATAAATCGTTTTAGAATTATGAATATGAATTAAGAAGTCCGAATTGCTCATTTTTTCCGAATATCAGTCTCCAGTCCTGAGAAGGGGAAATCTCATTAGTATTTTACGATGATAGTCTTTCACTAAACAAGTAGCCTTTGGCCATGGGTTGAGCTCTGGAATTTTTCTCATGATTGTTTACTGCAAAGCGATATACACGGAGGAATACATGCTCTGGATTTAGATAGATGAGAATTCATCAGTATCCAAAAGTATTTTCGGCGAAACTTTGAAAAGGTTTTCAACTACTATCGGAGACCATCGAGCAGACTACATCAAATTGTCGTGAGTTTCCGTTTGAAGTCGCACTGTTTTCAAGTTACGTGACTAAGTGAGTTTTGTTAAAATAGGTTGGTCATTCGACTATGATGCTTGTGAAACAATTTGTTGCAATATGAACACATATGTGTTTCCTCAACTGTCTTTCATGCTTGACTTTGAAATAACTAAATACATGTACAGTTTACAATATCGTGAAATTGACAAGGTGAATGATTTTGGAATGATTTTTTAACGAAATTGAATGAGTGCGAGAAATGAGTTTTAAGTGAATTAAAGGGAGGTGATTGAATATCGCTTATTTTGTTCAGGATGAAAAAATTATCGATATTTATAACCTCCCTTTAATGAAATATGCATACAAGTTCTATTAATAGCCCCCCTTTTTGTAAGAACCAACAAGACGCTTAAAATATCAATTTTGACAGCGAAAACACGATTTTTTGCTAGCTATATTTATTTTGAGTAAGTGATAGTTAGTGATCGTATCATTTTTATTAAATTTTGAGGGTTTTTGAATGGTTTGAGTGAGTTTTTTGAACGAATGATTGTAGCGATGAGCGAGCGAATTTGAATTGTTTTGATCGGAATGATTGTCAATTCCATGATGTTTTAACTGTACAATATTAATAGATTTAGATCTGTAGGCTTTTTTAATATATATACACGATGCCTAAATGACGTGCAGAGATAAAGCAATACATTTTCTGCAAGCAATCAAGGTAAAAAATGCATACCAACTGCTTTAGAATTAGACGGTAATCTCTGATTGACATTTTTTTTTAAAGTCTATAGTAAAACCCAATTAATCGAAACATGTAAATCGGTTCCCGCAATTTTGGGTGACTAACAATATTAAAAGTATGTTGAGAGGGTTAAACACAATTTTCGTCTTTTAATTTTTTTTTATATAACTTCACTAGCAATACTCGAGGGAATTTTCTCTCTCCTAAAATGATTTTAAGAGTGTTTTATGGCAATCTGATTTTACGACAACCAAGATATCCCGAAGGGAGTAAATAAATTTGTGGATTGAGATGATTGTGTTCCGATGTTTTTTAATAGTATTTTTCTTATTTCTACCGCAAGTTTACAGTAATTTGAACTATACTTAACTTCAGTAGAAACGTCCACAAATATATGTTCTCTCAATAACTTAGCCGTTTATGACTTCATTGCATTTTTTTTATTTCAGTGCATATCAAAACCGACTTTCCTTTCTTGACCGACATTTTATGTGTAAGGTTCCATGACCCTTTCTGTAGCAACGCCTTTTTAGTAAACGTGTCCCATTGAGCTTGTTGGATCTGACGCACAAAGGATAATTGAAAAAAAAATAAATAATAATAATAACGTAGATCTACATTGATAAACACTTAAGGACATGGCAATATTCCGTTTCATAAACTTTAAATTTTTGATGACGTCGAATGTTACGTAAAAACGTTATCAGCCAAAATTGGGTCTACGGAGGCAAGCCAAATAAGGGAGGCGACGAACTATCAATACAGACTTCAAACTGTTCCTGAAAATTGAAGTTTTTTTTGTAAAAAACGTTTAGTCTGCGTAGAACAGTTTTCCGATTGAATTTAAAAGACTGGTGCAACTAACCATGTGTTATGTCTTCGCTCGTTACTGCGAATACATGATACCGGCATTAGATCGTATTGTTGTATAGATAAAGCAGACGACCTGTTAATCATTAGCACACTAACAATTAAAAAATCTGGTTAAACATTATGACTCCTGTAAATGTTCAAAATAGCGTCTTTTTAGACAAATTTCTAAAGGAATATGACGGTATGAAAGCCCGATTGGTAATGCCGAAACCAATGTCAACTCGTCAATCGTCCTTAAGCTTTTTCCCCCTAGTTTTATCCTCTTTCAGTCAGATTTTTACCATAATCAATGGATTAATGCTAACCCCACCCACTCCCCATATACGCAATTTGAGTGGGTTACGAAAGATCTTTAAGACAAAATGAACAGCTTTTTAATACCGGTTTATTGTGTGGGCATTGCGGTAGAGCTTACTTGCGAAAAGAAATAGCCATTTTCATTCGTGAAAACTTTTTGATGATGTTGTCAAGCGAGGCGTAACTGTTTGACAACGGTCTCAGATAGCATCATAACTTCATCCTATACATGCGACTACATGATTGTTTTACCAAAAGTATCAAAGAAAGATTGAATTTCGTATAAAGATTTTACATATTTCAATTTTAGGTTTTTGTACGTTTCTTTTGGAGTTAAATATACATGTACATATAATTGTATCTGCTTATGGAAACAGTCCCTTGGAACGAAGTTTGTTTGTTTTATTTGAATGGGGATATACGCCACTTTCAACAATCATGCAGTTATATTGCGGCGACTAGACCACCTAACAATGGATTCCTGGTTTTTCTTTCACCAGTTCTACCATCACTTCTTTTCCTAGCCTCCAGCATATACCTCACAGGTAGGTCTACGACTATAAACATTGGTTAGTGACAAATACAGTTAGTTACATCGTGAAATTGACATTCACCTCAACCAAAACTCTTCTAATTCGCCAACTTAGCGCTCCAATTATTCATTCCAAACACTCACTCAAATCATTCAAAAACGCTCAAACCCATTGAAAAATATAGAATCAACAACGTCATTCAAAATAAACTAAGATAGAGATAAATCGCGATTTCACTGGCATAATTCAAATTGTTAGCGTCTAATAGGTTCTTGAAGAAATAGGAAGCTATCTATAGAATTTGAATGCATTTCATCCTGAACAAAAATTTGCGATATGGATTACCTCCCGTTAAATTCACTCAATACTCGCTCGACACACTCAATCAATTTCATTGAAAAATTATTCCAAAAACATTTCAAAATCATTTACCTTGTCAATTTTACAATGTTCTTAACTGTAGTCGTAAAGGATGAGTGCCACCGTCGCTTAGAATGAAACAACGAAACGTTATTATTTCTGGCTCCACGTAAAAGATTTAGTCATATAGACTGTAACAACTGTTTTGTGCTTTGTCATCGACAGATCCTTATGCTCGATAGATCTTCATGATACTACCAAAATTGAAAAAAAAAAAAAAAAGATTATTCATAGAGTTAACATGCATAATCATTCATAAATGGAAGCACTCTTTGGTTGGAAGATCGCTTTGAAATCTAGTAAAAAGACTTAAATTTCTGTACTGGGAGACAGTTATGCAGACAAACAAATGGCCAGCCAATGCTTTATTTTCTTCCCAAAAGGTCATTGAATGCGATACGGATCATAAATGTTCTTACCATTCAAAGTAAAATTGTATAAACATACATGTAACGTAAAACCCCAAATGTATTAAACTGTAATACTTTTTTTAAAAACTCACAAGTGCTAGTGCAGGCATAGAGCCGTCTATTATTTCACTCGGATTATAGACCGTGTGACATTTCAACATTCATTCCAAACACTCATTCAAACCATTCCAAAACGCTCCGAAATTGTTCAAAAAAGCTTCGAATTTGTTCAAAACGATCAACATTTAATTTAATTTGACGATTTTTTTTTTGGATTGTTTATGCTATTGTGGGTCTCAAAGTGTCTGGTAGGTGCATGAAGACACTCAAACACAAAAAAATCGTAGATTTTGATAAAGGGGGGAAGAGAATTTCGCTAATTTCGTTCAATTGTACGAAATTAGCGTTATTGGATTACCTCCCGTTAATTCAATCAAACTTGATCATCATTACATTGCATTCGAAAACATTCCAAAATCATTCATCTAGTCGATTTCATGATGCGGTTAACTGTATCTAGACCCATGTCCGCCTTCACTGACCAAGTGTTCTAACTTTGTTTCATTCCTTGAATTGAGATATTTTTTTAATATTGGATGAAAATATTTTTTCGACAGAGTTCATTTCCATCAATAGTACAAACAGTTAAACAGTAAAATAAAAATCATTTCCCCCGGGCAACTTAATATTCATTTCAACCAAGTCTTGTTTTACAGAAATGACTATTAGTCGATTCTTTGTCATGCTACAAAAATAGTTCAGTGGATGAAATATGATTTTGGGGTTTTAAGTACCATTACATCGTTCAAATAGCCGAGCATATGTTTGTGATATTTATTTTCCATATATTTTTTTATATCATAGTCGTGTTTCTTTTCTTGAATCAAAAGATAGCTCGAATATTTCTTAAGTTCGTAAAGGTAACATATTTCAACAATAACAACAACATAAACAACAACAACAACAACAACAACAACAACATCATTAGCAGTTAAGACTTTATGAAATAAGTCATTGAACTAAATGAAATAAGTGCGTCATTTTTCTCTTACTTTATTTCTCATATCTTTAGAGAGAAGCATAAGCGTATTTTCTTACGCAACACTTTCGAAGGATAAGAGAAATCACGCAAGTTTCTTATTAATTCTCCGGATCGTTATATATTCAAATGAATCGGCGACACCGTCTGACCTGCGCGACATAAATAAAGAATGTAGTTAAATCCCCGATTCATTGGTTTCCGATTACAATCTATCAAAAAGCTCCATTAGCCGAAAGCATTATTGGTCATCTATCAAATGCAAAGGCACTGGGGAGATTTTCATTTCTTTCCACTTTTGCAGAACATTGCATGACAAAATGATTAAGGTGACAAAAGCTGTGTATTTAGAAATTTTCTTTCTTTAAAAGTACACAGCTTTTTATACCTTAGAAATGTTACTTCTCCAAGGTATCAAAAGCTGTGTACTTTTAAAGAAAGATAGAAAAGGTTACTTCTCTAAGGTATCAAAAGAGTCTAGCTGTGTACTTTTAAGCAAGAAAAGTTCTAAATATATATTGCACGAACTGGGGTATAAATGTTGTGTTTTATGATCAGGAATATTATGTGCATACTTTTAAGACAAGATTCAAAAGGTGTATTGTATGTTATGAATTATGCCTCATAAAAAGTTACAAATGCAGAAAGTGAATTAAAAGTCGCATTACGCCGTTACTTTGCGTGGACAAGTTTGTCAAATTCTGCATTGTACTATGAATTGTGCCAAATGATTCATCGCATAATATACTTATCAAGTTCTTCATTGCACCAGAAGTAAAGGTCTTTAAGCCTAAGTCTGACATTTGCAACATTTTCAATGTGCGCAGCATTCAGACCTGGATCTGCCTTTGCATCAGAATCTTCATTACGTGCTTAAAAATGGTACTGACGTTTCTTTTTTCATACGCAGAATGATTTAAAATTTACTGTGTGGTTGTCGATGAGGCTCAATGTCTGTCCATCAAGCATAGATGATATTGTTGGACATGCCACGCACAGTTTCGTGATCGTATTTTTCAAAAACACTGTATTTCTTTACAAACAAGGTAGCCATGCTTGAAAGCTTCATTTCTCGAGAGAAGAGAAGCGAATAAGCTCCAATGACGCAAAACAGCCGGTGTCATAGCGCAGTTGGTAGCGCGTCGGACTGTCAATATAATGGTCCCGGGTTCGATCCTATCCGACTATATGTCTTCCACCAACAGGTTGATAATCGAAGACCTATGCGGAATAGCAGCTGGAGGCTAGGAAATGATGTAGTGGTAGTATCGGTGTGAGAAATACCAGGAATATATTGTTACGTGCTCCAGTCGCCGCGATATTACTGAAAGATTGTTCAAAGCGGCGTAAAACCCCATTTCAAGCAAACAAACAAGTTCAATGACGCTAAAAAATTACGCCATGTTTAAGCCCGTGTCTTCTATATGCTTTACATTTAACGATATCCTGATATTAGATCGAGCATGTCAGCAAATACAGAACATATTGATAAACAAGATCTTTGAGATGGCGCTAACCTGTCTAGAAGGTCACCCCGATTTGTAACAGGAAATGTTCCGTATAGGAAACACGGGTTTCCCATTACTTTTTAGAGTAAACGAACTTTATATATGTGACCCGTCACGCGTAAATGGACCCTCTTAGGTCGCTATAATATAGATATCTGAAAAAGAGATTGGTTCTAGCGTAGGTCAACCACAGGTCTCGTTTCTATAATTCTTATACAGAACGGTAGATTGTTTGTTTGTTTGTTTGAATGGGCTTAACGCCGTTTTCGACAATTTCACAGTTATATCGCGGCGGCCGGAGCAATAACAATGGAATCCTGGTATTTCTTTCACCCGTACTACCATTACGCATTTTTTAGCCTCCGACTGCTATCTCACATAGGTTTACGATTATATACCCATTGGTGAGAACAGAAAGGTAAAATAACCATTCTAGATTCAGAAAATGAGACAAGTTCGAAAAGTTTCGATCCTATTCAGCCTGCGCATTCCGCGCAGTCTGACTGGGATCGACACTTTACACACTACCCAGGTGGTCTTTTTTCGCGTGACGGGTCAATTAATTATTCAAATGTGACCCTTTGTCCTAAAATTGAACATCGGGGAGTGCGTAAAGTAACTACCCTGTCGAAGAGGGTTGAAACTTTTTGCATTTGACAGATTGTCTTTATCTAGAATAGCCATTCAACCTAACAATATCTTTATTTTTAAATATCAGAGCATGTTGACCTCTGCCAGACCCAATCTCTTTTACAAATATATGATACACGGAGTACCCTGATTACCCCCTTTTCTGCGCGATGGTCATATAAAGCCAGCCTATCGATCGTGTGATGTCGAATTTTGTACGTCCGGTCATTTACCCTTAGATAATAAGTATTTATAAGCAGAATGGAACTTTCCCGGACTAAATAATTACATCTTTCATACATATGGTATACATTGTAATCCAAAACAGTCTTAATTTAGGTTATCAATTTTATCGGCTTGCATATTACGGTCCTTAATTTCCCATGAATCATCAAAAATTCCTTGTCTCTGAAAGTTAATGAATTCCGCAGACAAATTCCATCAAGCTGATATATCATCGTTTGTAATGTTACCTTATTTTGTCTGTCAGTGAATTATCGTTGAACGATGTTGATAGATACAAAATATCTATAATAGACCATAATGGATGTCCACAGAATAAAAGTTATACAAGAACTTAGGTATGCCATGCCAAAATACGGTTAGAAACAAAATAATATCATTTCAAAAGTCCACAGATTCGTTCACAATGCTTAACGACTTTATTCAAATCGAGAAATTATTATTATTATTTTGTTGTTGTTGATTTATCTTAGCCCACTAATTGTAACATGGGACAAATTAATTTTCGTCGGTTATTTCCGTGAGTTGAACAGCTTAAGAATATATCTACGAGGTGGGGGTCATTGTATATGCAGATATCCTGGGTTAAGTTTAGGACTACATGTATATAGCAGGTGATGATTTGAAAGGTTCGGCTTAGACACACAAATCGATTTTATATAAACGTACGCAGGCTTTTGTATAAAAAGGTAATTAAATATAGAAAACTTCATCCAATTTCGAAGAAATTGTACAATCGTTATTAAATTCGCCCCTCCCATATCCCCATTTCAATTACATCCAAAACTTGCTCCACACACCCATTTAATATAATTCAAAATTATTCCGGATTCATTCATCTTGTCAATTTCACAATGTTTCTAACTGTACAATCCATGTGTCTCGTATCATGAGGTCAATTTAAATTCTTATATTCTCACGACAAGACTTTATTTCGAAAACTTTACAAACCAATTTAACATTTTCCCCATGTCATAGAAATATAAAATTGCAATTCTTAGTTTTGAGTTAGTATGAAAGAAGATCTCTGGGATGCACGTCAATGTAGTCTTTTTTTTTTACCTCTTTTGGTGTCCAGGGGCCTGTTTTACTAAACATCTAACGATTTTTTCCGTAAGTCAAACATTAAAGTTGCTTCTACAGTTGTAAATAATTATGGAATTCTGCCATGCTTAATCTCATTGGAATCGTCTTTTAAAAGACGATTCAAATGGGGTATTGCAAGGCAGAGTCTTAAAATGAATGAAAACGCCAAGTACAATTTGTGATTTTGACTTACGATTAAATTTTTCGTAAGACGGGCCCCTGGTATGTGTCACCAATAAAGGTCATGATCATTCATTAAGGTTGACCACGAAAAAAAAATGTACTATTTCGGATACATTGGTTGTCCATGAACGTGTATTTTTAGCATGATTTTATTTATGAGGACTGAAGCCGCTTACAGTTCTATCAATTTTATATAGAGAATCCTTTTAGGCAGTGACGTAAAATGCCTTCGAGTACCAGTAAAATAAAACCAAATAAAAGCTACGTAATTCCTAAACCACAAAGGCGTTTTTTAACGCATTCCAATATTATGGAAAACACAAAGCTCGAATTACGATGAAATTTGTCAACTTATCACAAATTTGTTCCCCGTGGGTGCGATTTTCGTCAGTTTGTTCCATTCTTTTTTTTTACTGTGAATAAATGTTTATTGCGATCATATCGTTTAAAGTGGAAACGACTGATTTTAGATTGCTGTTCCACGATAGGCTGCTTTCTGTGAAAATGGGATTTAATCATTTAAGAATAAAATAGTATTTTCAACACACGGACGTATAAAACGAAAAACCTAATCACACTATATGAATAGCGTGATTAAGTTTTAGTTTCCTACTTCCATTATTTTTGCTTGTCTGTATCTTAATCATAATTTGATATCGTCTAGATTTAGAAATTGTGTGGCACGCCTGTTTTGAGACTACTTTGTGCATACTAGAACAGCTGCACAATAAAAATTATTTTCAAAGAGCTGTTACACTAATTCTTCAGCTTATGAGATTATGCAAATATTGATGTACAAACCTTTGAAATAAATTCTTTATCAGTGTTCGCAAAGAGGTTTACGGCACGTTTAAATGCCATTTTGAAAAATTGATAACGGTACACAATTTGGGCTCCTAATATAAAAAATGTTTGTGTATTTCAAGTGACTCCTCGCTGACTAGGGCGTAGGAATATACGAACAATATCAAAAGGTTTTAACCCTTGTCAAACTGAATTAAAAAAAGAGAAAACTTGACAAATCAAAGTGCTGACAGGACTAGATGTACTCATTGTGAGTCAGTTTTAGTGTGTTAACATAATTGTGTACTTGTCTGGTTTTTAAGATAATATCAGGTCGTATATACTAAGATCAGACTGCACATATGTGCAGGCTGATCTGTTTCTATACCTCCTGAAAAAGCAGGATTTTTTCGGGTTCGGCACGACTTGGGTTTATTAAGAGATGTATCTAAAAATGCGTTTTCAATTAAATGGTGTCCTTTTTTTTTTGCTTTCGTTTACTTTTTGTCGACACTTTCGGCAAAAATTGACCAATTGTAAAGTTCGTGTATTTAATGGGCTTATGCTCTGTTTTATTTCTTATTTCTTTTTTATCGTTTTGTTTTTGTCAATGATATTCTAACATAGATAATGAAGGATTACTTCATAATTCCTACGCATACCTCTTTTCACAGATAGTTTTCGTAATGAAATTAAATACTAAAATGACTTTAAATAAAGTGATAATAAACTGAAAATGTGTATGGAATAATTATGTAGCCTCTGAAAATAACCCGATATTGATGATTATAAACGTAGGAAATTATATACCGTTTAAAAATAATCAACTATTCATATGATACGAAAATGGCTACACAATTATCCTGGGACGCAGATTCCAACGAAGTTGCCAAACGAAAAGTTACAACACATAAAAATTATGTAACAATAAGATCACAAACGCCATGCGAAAAAGAACTTTTTTAGAATTGTGTTGAATGGCAGCCCTTCTATGATTGCGTTGAGTGTGCAGGCTGACCAGGATATATTTTTAATGTAAAGTCTATAAAGATCATTCTGTCGCCCAACATGATTATTGACAAGAGAGCCAATGGAACCTTTTTCTGTGATGGGTCACATATTCATTTTTTTTCCGAAATAGTAAGAGCGTTTTGAGATATATTTTTATCTATTAAATTCCCAATTAAAAAAAAATCCTGTAATATTTCTATTTATAACAAAGATAATCAAGCAATCTTGTATACAAGTCAAATCTCATTACAAAGGTTTACAGTGCACTAAACATAGAATTCTCACAATTGCGAAAAACTTACACTCAAAGAACCAGACAGGCCATTTCCCAGTATACAATACGACATTAACAAATGTCTACTATTTCATAAGGCAATAATTAGAAAAGCCATTAGGAATAATGGCGAACCTTGTATAAGCCCACAATAGGAATTGTTGGTGTCGCCTGTTTGAGTGAGAACTAGATCATTATGATTTATTGCTTAGAAATCTTTTGTGGTTAGTTTATGAATGGAGGAGACGTGATTAGACACTTCAATCGGAATATCACTCTGTTATTTTCGTAAGCTGGAAAGCTGGAAATGGATCCCGACGTATGTGTAGTAATTTTGGTTTATTTTATTTTTTATGTTTCGGCATCTGGCTGTACTTCGGTCATGCAATTGAAGAAAATCAAATTCCGTTAATGCTTTCGGGTCGTCGATTGAGATCTTTTGGATATCTTTGATTACAAAACGCAGTAAAACGCGTTACGGTGGTAACGGGATTGGGCCAGCGGCTTGGTATGTACAAAGTAAGAAGCGAATGTTATAATTGTTCATTATTGCCTTGACAGAGCGGAGCCTAGATGTTGCACTTTAGGTTTAGGCAAATCATCTTTTATTTACAATTACTTTTTTCTATAGATAGTCGATATAAAAACGTAAAAACCTTAAATCATAGATTGGCTTCCAAACCCTTGTTACTTCAGCTTGTCTAAGCTGAAGTTTCGAGGCTTTGGTAATCAAAACGATGAAATGTGTTCACTTTCCGCTATGCACTTAAATCCTCTTGGTTTCAGTGTACAGTTATTTGCACGCGTTCATGATGATTTCGGATAAACTTTTGAAAGAACCAATAATAATGTAAACTCGCCAAATTACGTCACGACTAAGCCACGCCATGCCAGTTGAATAATAACGCAGAATACAGGCCGAGTTATTGACATAGCATTAACCCTTGTCATCTTTTATGAAACTATGATTAATACTATTCGACATTTTTCGTACTCACATCGAATTAATTACTAACTTTACTTCGTGTGATATTTTGTAAATTGCCTGTTATTGGTATTTAATTTATTTTTCGCTGACGGTCAACATCAGTTCAAATAAACTAAGCTATACAGGTGCATATGACTTTATATTTGATGCATCTGTTACATGTACCTATGATTATGAAGCCACTTGACCTTTCGAGTGAATGAATACTACATGTTAACATCTGTGACCTAGCATTGTTCATTTCATTTGTCTATAAGAAATGCTAGAGCATGTTCGCGAAAAGAATAAACAAAATCGATCTCTGAAATGCGTTATATCGTGAGGTATCACCCGAGTTTCTACCACAGGGTATTGACTGGAAACTTATCATATGAAAAATATATAAAGGATATTGAATGAGTGGTCATTGAATACGGAATTTATTAAACGAGTCACCTATAAACAGATAAAAACGAGGCTGTGCCGAGTTTTTATCTGTTTTAGATGCCGAGTTTAATAAATTCTGTATTTTATGAGCACAAATTTTATATTCTGTTTATAATATGACCCGAATTTTAGCGAAAAATCGTCAAAATTCTTGAAATTCAACGTTTCAATTTTCCGCGAAAATTATAACGCCGTTTCAAAATGACGTAACAAAACATAGATTATGACGTCATTTTCGTGGTTACAATATAGCGTTGCTATTCGCTTTGAGCTCATTTGCATAGTTATTCCATTAGTGTAATAACACCCGTGTAATATCAAAAATATTCAACGGGCTTATTTCACTTCGGCGACGTCGGTCATATTATAAACCAACTTATTATATGAAACAAGATATAAAAAAAGAAGTGCATGTATTTAAAAGTCATTTACTTTTCTAGCAAAAACAGGAGACTACTTTGGAAGTATAAGGGGAAGGGGAATGAGCAAAATAAAGTTGAAAGAACTTGTGACCAGGTGCCTTTTGCTCGAATCATAATGTGTAAAACTGATGTAAAATGCGTTTTATAATATTCGAATAAAAAATAGATTTAAGATAAACTAAACGAGTCTTCAAATAAAACGTTTACATGTATATTTGCAATCTCGATTTTCACAAATTCGAGCTTTCTTTTTATGAAGGCATATAAGCCCTGTTTGAAAGGTTGCATCTGTGAAAGAAAGGACAGAAAGGTCGATAACTAAGCACAAATCGGCGATAAAATTGTCACGCGCCATGCAAAAGAAACCCGTCTGGAAAAATGCGAAGTGTTGGCTGCAGTTTAAAATAGGAATTTTTCGATCGTTGTTGATTTTCAAAATAAAATTTCTTTATTCTATCAAAATACTTATTTTATTTAAGAATATCATTTTATTTTTGACCTCTGCTTGATACGTTCCCCTCTTCAAATGTAACGCGAAAAAGGAAACATCCATATGGTATTTTTAGAGTGATTTTTTACTAATGCTTGTTTTACATAACAAAGTTAAACATAACATAACATGTTTACAAATATCTTGATCTTGGGCATATCTAAGATTCTTTGACAAAAAGGTAGAATGATTTGGTTCAAACCTATTTATTTTACATCGAGTGGGAAACAAGTTTTTTCAACTTAGATTAATCACTCTCGATTCTGCTTCCTTGAAAATTCAACAGTACTCGCGCCGAATGATCTTTGCAGATTCGGATTATCGCCTAAATGCTTCAAATTTTGACCCTAGTCAGCCCGCGCAGGCTGACTAGGATCGAAACTAAACGCAATTTTCAGATGTTCTCTATTGACATGGCGTGTCACAAATTCTAATCACCATCATCGTGTTCTTGCATTAAGATTGGTAATTAAATCGTCGAAGGTTGCCCATTGTGCAATATGATTACTAGCTCTTTGAAATGGAGATTTGTATTCTACCGTGCAAAAAGAGAGCTTAATAAGTCTGCAATGTAAAATAGAAATGTCTGACATGAGTTCGTACACTAATTGTTGAAGACTTATGAATGATGAATGGTCAAGGTTGTGCTTGATTGTTAGTATAGATCAACAAGGTTATGTGAGTGATCAAATGTCAATTTTGTCTATACCTGTTTAGACAAAATTGACCTTTGATCACTCACTCTAAATTGCGGAACTGTATTTTGTCTTTTGGTTTTTGGTGCGTGTCTATTTGTTTTTCTATGTTTTGATAAAAGATCATTTTTAACTCCACTATTTAATCTATTCGTTCAAATGATTCTGCAACTAGTATAGAATAATTTAAGCCTGCATAGAGGCGCAGTCTGATCTAAGCCTATACTGTCTGCTTTATTTCTACTTAATTATCATGAATTCAATTCAGTAGAATTAGAATATTTAATTGATAAGAATGATTATGAAAAAGGATTTAGTCACACTGATAGGAATGGTCTAAATTGGAAATTCTTTTAAAACAAATAAAACCAATTTGAATTCAGAAAAAGTCTTATGTGAAATTGTTGGGTTATGTTATGGATACGCAAAAAAGTTTAAATTGTTAAAATGCTGAACGTATTTAAACACGTAAAGCGGGGTATCATTTTCAAAACGTTTGGCAAGCGTTGTCATCCTGAACACAGAACTAGTGTCACACTACCGTTATACAGACGTTTTTATTACTATCAAATGGTATCTGTAAAAGCCAAAAACGGAAAGAATTTGCAATAAATTTCAATATCACAAAATATAGACAATTTTGGTTCGGAAAAACGTCAACCGCACACCATATTTGTTTTCTAATTCTGAGAAGTTAGTCTCAAAAGAATAATAAAGTTCTCAAATTATTTTGAGCGTATTATTATGTACGACGGCGGAAAAGCATCCTTTCCGAAACTTTTCTCCTTCAATGGGTGTACAGTTAGTTACATCGTGAAATTGACATTCACCTCAGTCAAAACCATTCTAATTCGCCCACTCAGCGCTCTAATCATTCATTCCAAACACTCACTCAAATCATTCAAAAACGCTCAAACCCATTGAAAAATATAGAATCAACAACGTCATTCAAAATAAACTAAGAATGAAAATTCGCGATTTCACTGACATAATTCAAATTGTAAGCGCCTAGTAGGTTCTTGAAAAAATAGGAAGCTATCTATAGAACTTGTATGCTTATTTAATTAAAGGGAGATAATCAATATCGCTAATTTTGTTCATCCTGAACAAAATTTGCGATATGGATTAACTCCCATTAAATTTACCCAAAACTCGCTCCACACACTCAAACAATTTCATTACGAAATCATTCCAAAATCATTCACCTTGTCAATTTCACAATGTTCTTAAGTGTATCATAGTAAACCTTAGTGAGACGAGAAGCTGGGGGCTCGGAAAGAATGTCTTTGTGAAAGATATACCTTGAAACGATGTACATATATAGATGCTATGGTCGCCTTGAGTTGACTGACAAACTGTTTAAAACGACATTAAACCACATTTAAACAAACAAACAAACATAGCGCGTCGGACTGTCAATCTAGAGGTCCCGGGTTCGATCCCAGACGGCGGCACTCATTCTTTCCGACCATTTGTCTCTCACCAATGGGTTGATAATCGTAGACCTATGTGAGAAAGCAGCTGGAGGCTAGGAAAGAATGTGGTGGTTGTACTGGTGAGAGAAATACCAGGAAACCATTGTTAGGTGCTCCAGCCGCCGCGATATAACTGCAAAAATGTTTAAAGCGGCGTAAAACTCAAAATAATAAAAAAACATATAACAACAAAAACGAAAATAAATGGACTGAACGCTGGGGTTACTTGGATATTTTCAAACCTTTTTAAATTGCTATCCGAACTTTAACATGGACATTTGCTCGTCAAAGAAATGTGATCATCGTAACGATGTATCAGCGCTAATCACTCAAAGGTTTTCGTTGAGACACTTACAACTGGCAAGCACTACGATTTCCGATGAAAGCAAATTGAAGGGCTTGTGAAAATGTTCTATTACGACATAATCCGAAGAAATTTGTTTCAAAAAGTGTATGCTATTTTGAAACAACAGCAACAAACAAGCAAGCAAACAAACAAAACAAACAAACAAACAACAAAAAAATAATAATAACGGTTCAAAGTTCCTACTACAATTATTGTAGAACAAGTCATCCCGTTAATCTTAGTCGGTACAGCACCTGATATCATTATAATTGTATTTAGGTTCGATTCCCGAGCTGGCACACTAACAAACTAGTTGTCTTTCGGATGAGACGTAAAATCGAGGCCTCGAAAGACGCTGCATTACACCGAGCACGTTAAAGAATCGCGGTAGATCTCTTCAGCTGTTTCGTCATGTATCGTGCTATTATTTAGAACCAATCGTTTCATCTATTTTCTTTTCTTTTTCAATAACAGTTACTGTAAAGGTTTTGACTTAAATGTGTCGGGGTTAAACCAAGAAGTTGAGATTTAAGAGATTAAAACTAAATTTCTCAAATGTAAGTCAAAAATGAAATTTATAGGCTATGAGTGACATGTAGATCCAAATATTGTCAATTTAGCCAAAGTAAGTGTAGTTCCATGTGTTTCTATATTCATTTTCAATCCGTTAGCACTTAAATTGATCTCAAGTGTACAATATCTCCCAGAAAACAGCCACATCGCACATTTATCTGTTTTCTGTAAAACAGCGCACCACAGGTCTCTCATGAGCGCTAGTTAGAACGTACTAATGGTGTCTGACCACGTCTTCTTGAACCAACCAATTCGGAACCCTCGGCGATTCCATAGGGGTCCGAAATACCCCCCCCCCCCCACCACCATATAGACTAATAATCTTTATATTATTAGTCTATATGGTATTGGGGGTGAGGGTTGTTTCAGACCCCTATGAGCGATTCTACGGAATAGACCTCGGGAATTATAGGGGCGCAGCCATGAAAGCGTATATTTTCGCACGTAGGTTTACGTGACGTCACAAGCATCAAGGTGACGAAAATAAAATTAACGAAAGATTAAACTGGGGATGATATAAGTGATAAAAAACGCAGTGTTTTACTGTTATCAAAATAAAATTTGCCCAAAAACACTGCATTGATGATCGAAAAGCTTTAATAAATATTCTTTTCTTCAAGCGTATTGACCAAAGTACCGAACTACCGAATTACCCAAAAATGAGCAAAACAACTACTTTTTCAGGTTACGGAAATGTTCGAGAGATGTTCCGAACGGCGTACCAATTTATCCTGCTATCGTTACTATCTTCGTACATGTGTTAAGGTTTATGTTGCTTGGTCATTGCCCGTTTGTCCGTCCGTATTTCCGTTCGTCCGTTGGTTATTTTCCTTTGCCCCCTTTTTTGTCCGATCGGATTCCGACCGATTTTGCATAGAGAATCGCCCATACATGCATTCTAGATTTTAAAACTAAATAGAACTCAGACCAGTCTAAGCACAGTCTGATCAGTGTCTTCGCTACGCACCATGGGGATATATACTGACATTAAGTTTCTATAGACTATCATTAAGACCCCTTTTCTTCCTGTGTTGCTCTCCAGGAGCCTGTTTTACTTAAGCATCTTACGATAATTTTTTTGCGTAAGTCAAAAATTAAAGTATCATCTACAGAAGTAATTAATCATGTAATTCTATCATGCATCATCTCATATTGTACGGCAGAATGTAACAATGAATGAAAACACCAGGTACGATTTGTGATTTTGACTTACGATTACTTTTTCGTAAGATGTTTAGTAAAAAGGGCCCCAGGTTGTCGATTGTATGTCCATCACGCACACTTGAATCTGTAGGAAATGTCACACAAAGGCACAATTTGCTTCCCGTCAACAGCAATTTGGAAATTCTGTTTAAAGCCCTTTTCTGTTCATGAAATGTCACATCCAGACTTCAAAAGTCTTGTTTATGTGGTTTTCTATTATAAATGTGGAACCGAGTAGCACACATTCGGACGTGATGTTTACTCTAACCTGTCAAATGCACGAGGCGTGCCTTTTATAACAATATTTGATGATATCATCACGTAACATGTTTTTCTTAAATAACCAAATTATAAAATGGCTTTTGAATGTCTGTCAAACAAACAAGTTATTGTTTTCAAAATGAATTAAAATGACTTTGTTTAATCTGGATATGATATTTCTCTCCACAGGGAAGAAAATGCGACATGTTATTGGTCAAACGCAGATTCTGCGAAATTTCTTTAAATAACAATTATTAGTATGCATAATTTGAAACATCTTGAAATCGAAATTTATCCCATTCGAAACCATTCGAAATCGCTATATAAACGCCCCTTTCATTCAATCCAACCACTCACTCCCACTCGGGAACCCTCGGCGATTCTGCGGAATAGACCTCGGGTTTAATAAGGGCGCAGCTATGAAATCGTGTCACTTCGCACATGGGTTAATATGACGTCACAAACATTACTGAATATGACGTTGCGATAAACAAAATCACCGTAAGATTTAAATTTGGTATAATATAATTTGAAAACTAAACGCAGTTTTTTTCTGAGTTTTGCTTTCAAATTATGACATACCAAAAAAGATCTACACAGACGATTAAGGCATTAAAGAAATTTGCTATTCCTAAAGCGTATTAACCAAAATATCACCAGAAGCCGAATTACCCATTTAGATACGTTGCAAAGGCATTCGGAAATGCCGCAGAATAGTTCACATTGGTTCACAACTTTATTCGAATGGAAGAAATTTCGCGCATTTGAACATTGTGATGAAATGAAGATGAAATAATCATTTGAGCCTGTGCGTAACATTTCCAAAAATTTCACAAGTGCCTAATTTTAAGATTTTAATCAGCAAAGCATCCAAACTTTTCCGAGTCTTCACTGCGAACTGAAAAGATTGGTACAACCTTAAGTCTATGTTCAAAAACACAGAACGCACTGCGTGGTTCTCCCGGCACCTCAAAATTTGCATATTAGGCACAAAGGAAATTGCTAGAAATGTTAGGCCCCAGTTATCATCATAGATTCAGAAAATAAGTCATGTGTGAAATGTATCGATCCTATTTGGACTGCGCAGACTAGAATCGACTCTTTTCGCACTTCCACGGCTGTTATGTTTCGCCTGACGGGTCACATATTTCCGACACTTATTCCGTGGAATTCAAATAAATACAAATTGATACAACCTTGAAATTCTCTTCCCAAGAAATAGATTAAAATTGATGTGTAGGAAACCATCGAATTAACCTTGTCTTGAGAAATAGTTTAATGTGATTAGATTTACAAATAAAAGTTCAATGCAAGTTTAATTCAAGTATTTGATTTATTGAAGTGTGAATTTCATAGCGTTTGATTACACGTGAGAGTGATTTGAGATGAAAACTGGCGTTCTTAATCTAATTAAATGATAACAAATTTGTCAACCACGGGTTCTCGATACAATTTATAGAATGCGATCCGTCACAAAATATAAAATACTGGAAATCCGTGAGAGAATAGAACACCTTTCTAGCAGAGGTCAGTCAAATTTAAGTGAAATGTCACACGTAAAAGGACTATCTGGGAACTCAGTAAAATAAATATTTTTGACCCGTCATGCTAAAAGGGACCATGTGGGAAGTGCGTTAAATTATCCATCCTAGTCAGACTGCACGACAAGCACAGACTAAACAAGATCGACACTTCTCCCAACTGACGAATTTTCTGAATATATAATGTTTATTCTGCCTATCTATGTGTTTATTAACCTATGCTGGAACCAATCCTTTTTCTAAATATTTATTTTACGGAGTTCCCAGATGATCCATTTTCGCGTGACGGGTCAGATTTGTTAAAGAGATTGGTTCCAGTAAAGGCCAACTGAGGGACACATTAAAGAAATTTATAGGCCTACAGAGGGGCAGATTGATCATTCTAGATTCAGAAAACTAGTCAAGCGCGAAAGAACGAACCATCTCTGCGTTCAGGATGACAAAACGGTACAAACTGTTCGCAAATTATACCTGTTTTGCACGTGCACCTGCGTGCAAAGCGGTATATAATTTGCAAACAGTTTGCAGCGCTTTGTCATCCTGAACGCAAGGCAAGTCAGACTGCGCATAAGATACGTATGTGTTTTCCTCCTTCCAATGTCGGAATATTCCTGGTTAATGGCAAGGGTTAATTTTCTTTAACTATACAATTTATGTTGCTCTGAACTTACGTTCAGATAAAAGGGGAAAGGAAAACAGACCGTGCATAATCGAAATGCTAGTGCCTAGCATGAACAACACCGATTCAACTTCTTAAACATTAAATACTGTAATTTTGAATCAATCCTTCTAAATCTTATAAGCATAAGACGGCATGTCATTGTAACCTCAAAAACATCAATGTAAGGCAGTCCTGTCCATTTCTCTACTAGTAATGTAATCAAGGAAGCAAGATTATTATGAATTTACAATGTTTTGAAAAAAATCAGGAGATGTAGATTAAGATCATACTACACACATGTGCAGGCTGATCTTTGTCTACGCTACCTGCAAAAGTTCGGATATTCCGTATCATCATGACAATGATTCACATTGGTGAACTACACATTTTTTGTTGTTTTGATTTTACAAGCAAAGAAAGGGAAATGTTCAGACTGTGCTTGATAAAATGTTGCTGTCTAGTTCGCTCAAAACGTCGGCTTGGCCTTTGAAAGCTGTTAGATCTACTTTCAAGACCTTAATTCGCTTCATTTGTGGTTTGTATACAATAACACGATGATGACCGCTCACGAAATCAACATCTTGTTACAGTTTCTATCTAAGCCTGTAATATGTTATCAGAATAAAATAGCATGACACGGTAACCTAAACAACATCAGTTGTCGCGCTCATGTCAAAGCTGTTCTGTCCATCCCTCCACTAGTAATGTAATTAAGGAAGCGAGGTCTGCTCTCCGCTGAGATCCATTAATGTCTTTGATGGTTCCCTGTACACGGTGTCTATGTCGCCTCGCCTGAATTAGCTTAAGTAATATAGCCGGTACACAGCGAGATGTTGGTTAATTTACGATGCTAAAAATCACGTGATGTCACGTGATAGCACGATGCCGTCACTATTGTTTCTATATCTTATTTGTCTTTGTTTTTTTATAAAGACGATTGATTTTTTTTATTAAAATATCTACAAAATTAATAAAAAAAAAAACCTCTTAAAAACTGTTTTAAGAAAAATAATGTGATTGCAAACTGCGCATTTTCAAAAATAACAATTTTCGACATTGACCAAGTAAGAAGACTTTGGCTTAAGTACCAAGTACATGTTAAAGTTTGTTTGATTGTACAATCGTTTCAGTTATAGATATGTTTTGATTCTATCGGGATACAAATGAACAAGTTGCTCATGTTGGCTTATGAAAAAATCGTCTCTAATTTGCCTGAGTACTCGTATTTTAGCCAAAGTCTATAAAACAATATTAAATTGATTACCCGATGATTATCATTTTTCAAATTTTACTTTTCATTTCCTTTATAGATCAAAGTTCTGGTACCACTACTCCGGCCTCGACCACGGGAACCAGAGAATTTACATACTCATTTCCGTCAGCGCCGAACATTGCCGATGTAACAGCGACATCCGTTTCTCACAATCGTCAGCGGCGGGCATCAATGCAAGACGCCATTGATTTCCGGAAGATAGATTCAAAATTGTACGACAGACGGGTATGTGACAAGATTTGCTTTGCTGCTTGTTTTTTGACTTCATAACGACAACTGTACCTTGGCAGTGCAGTTTAAAAGAGAAAGATACACTTAATGTAGTGGACTCGTAATAGTTTTACAACATCTCATAAGTAATGAACTTTAACAGTGTTAATCCAGGTTTCCTAATGATTTTCATTAGGAAACCTCGGTTAACATTGTGAAAGAATATTTGGTCCGAAATGTTGCGGAACTATTACGGTTCCACTACCTTAACACCGTATGCATGCTTGTGAACGGCACCCTCAAATATCATTCGAGCTTGTGAATGACACTTCTAGATATTTGATTTTTTAACATGTACTTTCTAAATCTAACTGGATTATGGAGTTTATTTCTGTTTTAAATGAAGCTTACGAACATCATTTCTTCGTGTCTAAATACCTTTTGCCTATAAAAGTACTCAACAGCCTATATCAGCATATCAAATTAGATTGATGATGACATTTTTGACCATCCATCGAACATGTGGAAGACTCTGTTTTATTGATATTTGAAAAAGATAATTTTTCGGTAGAGGTCAACCAAAGGTTGCATATAATGTCTTTGCAGTAAGACTAACTGATCCTTCTGTGTAAAGAAAAAACCAGCCAAGTGATAATGATATTTTCGATTCGTCATGACATATCAATATAATTTTGCTTTTCTTTTTTTTTAATCCAAAAATATATTGACCTCCGCAAGGTATGATTTCTTTCTCAAAATCTTTGTATTTGGTTGTTTTGGGGTTGTCCGTTAACTTTTACTTGTTTCATTTGAAACGATCTTGGTCATTTTTTCTCCTTGTGTAAAAAATGGAGTACTAAACAATTGATTTGATACAGTAGACAACAACGTGTAATGCCAAGTTTATGACTTCAGAACGATTTTTGAATGATATTGATTTGTGTGTGTGGATCGAGTTTTGAATGAAATTCAAGAGAAGTAATACATATCATTAATTTCGCCCAAATTTTGGACGAAATCAGCGATATTTTATTACCACCCTTTAATCAAAATCGTCGTATTTTACCGTTTCTGTATCTTTTCCGAATAAACAGACGCTTTGTAATCCTTAAATGAAAATAAATGTGCAATTATTTTATCGATTTGAATAAAATATTGATCAATATGAACGATTTCGAAGCGATTTTGAACGCTTTTGGATAGCTTTTAAATGGTTTGGGTGGGTGTTGAGAATGAATGGAGCGCTGAGTGAGTGGTTAATAATGGTTATGATCCAGGGGCCCGTTTTACTAAACTTCTTACGATCATTTTTTGCGTAAGTCAAAAATAAAAGTTTTTTCTAGATTAATAACCAAATATGGAATTCTGCCATGCATCACCTTATCGGAATCGTCTTCTAAAGACGATTCCGATGAGATGATGCAAGGTAGAATCTACTAATGAATGAAAACGCAAGGTACGATTTGTGATTTTGACTTACGATTCGTTTGTTCGTAAGAAGTTTAGTAAAACGGGCCGCAGGGGAATGTCAATTTCACGATATTACTTACTGTCACGTCGACAATATCATTAGATTGTATTATAAGGAAAATTCGCAGCTTCTAGTCTATCTATCATCTTTTTGTGACGGAATTTCATGAAATATTAATACGATATTAAATAGACTAGATACTTTTGAACAATAGCACAAAGGAAATAAAATCTTTCCCATGTCGATATAAAATTCTCACAATTTTAGCGACAATTTCAGCACTTTTATCTCGTATCTTTCATCACAGAGCAAAATGGTTGTAACTTATGAGCATACAAGCATATCGATAATTGAAAATTCTTGAATATAACGAATACGGAGCTTTTGCCAAACCATTATCAACGTACTGTCCTCATTTTATTACTCTTTAATGCATGTGTCCCTTTAACATTTTTATCTCTATTATTTTCTTATATAACTGTACAAATTAGGCAAACTGTGCGTTAAAAAATCATTACGGATTAATTTATAGATTGCTGCTGTAAACCAAACTGTCAATCAAAAGTACCTAATAGATACAGTTAAAACATGCGAAATTGACAAGTTGGTTGATTTTGAAATTATTTTAGAACGGTATATAATGAGTGTGTGGAGAGGGTTTCGAATGAAATATAAGGGAGGTAAACCATACCACGAATTTCGTGCAAAAAATTGGACGGTATTAGCGCTATTTATAACCTCCCCTTAAAGAAAATTTACGTACTTTTCCAATTTGTGTGTTTTAATATACTATTCAGACGCTTTATAATTCACACAATAATAGCCATGGAATAATATGGTCGATTGCAATCAAACGTTGATAGTTCTTAACGAATTCGCATTGTTTCTAACGACTTCCCAGCGTTTTTGAGTGATTTGATGGAGTGTTATGAATGAATGAGTAGAGCGCTGAATGAGCGATTTAGAACTGTTTAGATCGAGGTGAATGTCGATTTCACTATGTTTCTAACTGTATCAAGTAACTCCTTTTACTTTTAATTCTAGCATTTACAACGACAGCAGTCTGTGGCTAGTATAGAAGAAGAACAACTCGGAAGTATTCATTTCTCATTGGACTTTAACAAAGAAACCAACTTGCTCACTGTTCATTTAATCGAAGCTGAAAATCTCGTGTCACGTGACTTTAGTGGAACCGCAGATCCGTATTGTAAACTATGTTTGGTTCCCAGCAAACGCACATATCTTCAGAGTAAAGTGCATCGAAAGACAACCAATCCTGTTTTCGACGAGGAATTTATTTTCGAAGTACCGGAAGTTGAAGGAACAAGGGAAAAGACGCTCGACGTTCTTGTGTATGATTATGATCAGTTTTCGCGACATGAGTGTATAGGACAAGTAAAGGTGCCCCTTGCTGGTGTCGATCTGAGTCAACATCTGTCGCTATGGAAACCGATCTGTCATGCAGAGGAGAAGAAACATGTAGATGTACGTATATTTATTTACTCTATTAATCATATTAACCTTTTATTTTTGCCCAATCGCCGAAGGGCCAGCAGACTATTTAATGTTTAATGTCCGTCGTTCGTCCGCGGGGTTGTCTAAATTTAATTGTCAATTTCTAGGGCGTCTTCGTCCATTTATGAAAACATCGGTTTTGTTTATAGCTTCTGAAAAATAAACGTTATGCCATTCCCATTTATTCTTCCGTATCGATAGATCAGGGGTAAATTGTTTTTGCCCTGTGTGATTTTGTGTGTTTTTTTTTATCATTTTGTCCACTAAAACCTTAAACATTGGTCACAACTTTTGATTGGTTAGTGATACAGCTGTCATAATTGACATGTGTGTTGCTTGTGACGATACCTTTCTGTTGGTTCACGCAAGGTGTTTAAAAAACGAAATTCTTTTGCTGCAAGAAGGACACTTTTACGATTATTGTCACTGTTTCTTTGGGCTCTTGAAATAGGGTCGTTCCCAGAAAAACGTTTGTAAACCAAAGAATGAGTCGTGGTCGACACTTCGTAAATTATTGTGCTTGGAAACGCTAGCAAGAGAAAATCCGGTATGTTAGGTCAAGGTTGGCTGCTTTTGAGGTCTAAACTGCAAAGCAACTTAATCGGAAAACGTCAATGACGTAATTGATTACAAAAATTATGTCAAAAACTTTTATTTGGGCGTATGGACAGTCAGTGGGTCGAAATATATTTAGAAAACGCAACGGTGATGTCGGAGTTTCAAGATCGGTTAAGTCAACGGGTGAGGAAATACGACTAACTATTCTCCACTTGTCAATAGACAAGTAAAAATACTTTTCCCTCTTGTCCAGGATTAAAATGAACTTCCCCACAAAATAATGAATTGATAAATATTGAGAAAAAACATTGTTTTTAATGAAGAAAATGCTGTAACCCAGCATTTTCTTCATTAAAGTCAATGTTTTCTCCCCTTTCATACAAACAAAATGATGATTCTTCCCCCAAGATCTTCTTACGTTACCGTATCAAGATTTTCTCTGGTATTTACTCGGTTAAGGACAAGTGGCCTTGAAAAAAGTACTTGTCCGCCAGTTGAAAAGCTCGTGTCGGACATGTCGGGCATGGGAATTAGACACCTCTAGGTTAAGCTTACATCAACGCAATTGCCTCTTCTTTCTTGAGTATTAATTTTATCTGTTCATGTACTAGTAACTTGTTACTGGAGTGTTTCATGAAATATTGAGCCAACACCATACCCTTATCAGCTTTTATTCTTGTGTGTAATCAGAGTACCCGTGCGTTGTGTCTTTCGAATAATGTCTTTATAGGCCTTACACTCTTCATCTTTTGATTGAAAAAAAAAAAGTTCTTGTGTGTTCTAAACTGCAATAGATTATTCTTCAATGTGATGAAAGAGTGTTTTTTTTAAACGTGAACTGTGTCGTTTGTAAATTACTGTCTTTTTTACATGACTGAGGCGTTTTTTTTTTTATTTACGTCAGTATATATTGTATAATGTCAATGCCTTTAATTATGACTAGTTTTCTTTCGTTTACAGGTACACCAGGGCGAGCTAATATTCTCACTGGGGTATTTATCGAGTGCAGAAAGGTTGACCGTCGTGGTCATGAAAGCCAGAAGTTTGAGACATTGTGAAGAAGGAAAAATAACAATGGGTAAGATTCATTCTTTAATGCTTTTCGATGGTATATCGAGGAAAAGGGGTAAATTATCATTTTGATAAATTTATTACCTAACCAATGAAATTATCATACCCCGCCCGCTTTAATTCATTTCACCATGTCTGACGTCATCTAAGCGGGGAAAAACAAGGGACGTCACAATGAACGTTGTATGGTAATTACGTACCAAATCACGTTCTTGAAAAAAATATTGTCAAGAAGTTTAATAATGTGTCTCTTCTAGCATTAAAGAAATAGAATATTCGTTCGTTTTTCGTGTATGATCTATAAATATTTCATTTCGGAAACAACAAAAACTATATTTTTCTCTCTCGGCCACTCGTGAAAAAAAACTTTTGTTGTTTAGATCAACTCAGCGAAATATAAATCGATCCTACGCTGAAACAAACGATTATCCTCCATTTATGTTGTAAGAAGCGATTACTAAATGGAACCTCGTGTTGCATGTACTTATTTGTGCAAAGCGGGGGCTCCGGGGCCGTTTTTAAAAGTTAGGAAATATAAAGACATCCTGAGCGCAATGCAACGAGGAAATTCGAGAGAACGAGAAAAAATGGATATGATTAATTCTAATTGATTTCGTGTCACCATATCAATGAATCCACGGAAAATTGTTTAAAATATTGTTAAGTTTTGCCCGTCTGTCCGTTTGACTGCAGAACTATCCCAATACTTTTAACATTAGAAAATTTCTTTGGGTATGCCCTGAATCCAATACTCATAAATATTTTGATAGATCTCATCTATAAACATCTGTGGATACCAAAGTCATTGTCACCTGATTTTATCAAGTTCACCTTCATCTATCAATGTCAAATATGTGCAAAACTGAACTAGAAAATCCTGCCAATATTTTTATGTTCTAAGAAAAAAACAAACAAACAAACAAACAAAACATTTCGTCCGTCACTGTGTAATAAGCTATGACTCAATTGTTTATTTAAACTTTTAAACCGACCAGCTTTTGTCGAACAAGTTAATTACAAAACTCAAAATATCCCGACGGCAAATCTCATTCACATATGGGTATTTATAACGGAATTATACGGAATCACTCAGTTAATGAAGGTACTATTTTGCATCTATGAAATTTGATGAAGCAGGCAAATTGGCTCGGGGAAGCGGTTATTTATTCGAATACCATGGGATATAATTCAGAAGCATCAGGAATAAATGAAAACAATCAGAACCAATTTGCACTAATTATCGTAGACACACTGTCCTGGATTTATTGATTCATGCTTGATTCACTTTGAGACGTTCTTTAGTGGTGTCCTTTTAAGTTCAAACAAACCAGTTTATATAACTTTCAAATTTTAAATTTCGTAACGATGGCTTTGATTGGCCCGCTCCTTTTACTTTTTCATATTTGAAAAAAAATACCGAAGATGTATTGTCCTCGAAAGTTTCATTTATTGCTGACTTGATTTGAGACGGTTATTAGTTATTGTCTTTCAAGTGCGGACAAGCAAGTTTACATAAGTAACGAATTTTACAGCAACAATTTCGTTTGGTAGGGTTATACACGATTTGTCGAATTTTGAATTTCGTAACGATTACTCTTGATTCTCCCGGACTAACGTACGGACGGTCCAATTGAAGCGCTTATTATGCAAGTTTAATTTCAAAGACGTTTGTAAGTACATGCACTTGACTTTCTAAGTGCAGACAAACTAGTTAATATAATCTTCAAATAATGTTTCGACAACTGCAATCGGTTGGTAAAAACGTCCGTCCCTGTCATAGAATTGTGTTCTTTTATTTATGAAGAACGCATTTTAATTTAGTAAGTGATTTTATAACGAAATGCACTACTTTTGTCTCATATTCTATTTTTACGCCATTAACGAAATAAACTGATTTTGCGAAAAAAAGTCTAAGGAAACACGTAATTGAAGTTATGGGCACTACTTTATTCCGAAGCTATTAAGAACGTACTGGGTGTCCTTACAAAGTTACACTGGTGAAAGTTTCGTTCACCAAAAACGCATTGTAAGAGGAAAATACGCATTGACGATACGTTGCCCTGGCTTTATTGGTTTATTTTAAAGTCGTTCTGACACGATTGTTTGTGTTGATTTTCTTAGTTCTGTAAATAATGTTTTCTAATTTTTAGTTTCGTAACGAAAGCTTCAATTAAATGGGGATAACATGAGGTTATTTATTTTGTAACCCAACACATAACTTAGAAAACGAATGATTTCTAACAGAAGAAAGCTTTATACAAAATACAATTGGTATCATCTTAAAACACTTGCTTTCCTCCCTATATGATAAACTAAAAAACGTGGCCTTAAATAGGGTTTCGAAATGAGGAAAAAGGAATGTCATGAAAAAGTCTCTGGCCTGTCTCCTTTATGACGTTAGAAACATGTTTATACCAAACTTACACCTCCCACTGTTTGCCCTGGTCTGCCGCCTTTATGATAACCAAGAAACAAATTTATACTGGTCTGCCGCCACCAATAGTTTGCCTAGTAATGTATCTAGTACAGATGATGATTGTTATTACAACAACAATAATAATGATAATAATAAAAATTGTTATGATTAGAATGATAATGATAATGATAATACGACCGGTCTTACACCTTTTAAGTTTGTATAACGATATATCCAGTACCGAGAATGAATGTCAAGAAGTTCAAAAGTCCCTCTGAACTCTGAAATAAGAGATTATTGGCGGTCCCTCGGGAAATTCCGTCGCAGAATTAGATTCCTGTACTTCTAATCCGATCAGGGCCGAGTGTAGATAGAATTCAATGGGGTTACAGATAAGAAGTCGTTATTTGCAGAACAAATTCGTTGTCGTCAAAAATTAATGCAACTATTTTGTCGCAAAAGAAATAATTTGTGATTTTCTCACAAAGAAGTTTCAATCTAGAATACATACAATAGGATTTGGGGAAGAATCAAAATATTGAGAAAATCTAAACCAGGAGCCATCAGCTCATCGCCTTGAGTTTGCTGAAATTAATAAGATAGTAGATATTACATTTACCCAGCAAGATTGTGGTTAAAAGAATTTATGACTCGTCTCGCGAAATGGGACCATCTGGGTACTTCATAAAATAAATATTTGAAAAAGAGATTGATTCTAGAACCGGTCAACCAGAGGTAGAATTTCAAAAATTTTCCTTTGGAAGGTAAATTGGACATTTTAGATGCAGAAAATAAGCACATTGCGAAAAGTGTCGACCCAAGTCAGCCTGCGCAAACCGCGCAGTCTGACTAGGGTCGACACTTTACGCTCTACCCAGATGGCCCTTTTTCGCGTGACGGGTCACTTTTATGAATCTATGATCCTTCGAAGAAAGAGGATCGTCTTATTGCCGATTGGTTCGTTTTTTTCCGAAAGAAACGAAAACTCTTTTATACAGAATCAGTTAGTTGGATTCAGCAAACGACCAAATATTGAATAACGTTCTCAAAAAGGTTTCATCGGGTTTCAGATGGAGAATTGAACTTAGTAGTTAATTGTAAGTTCATTCAATTCTTAAAATGTACAATTAAGATTTCTAGAGGAGTACAACGAATTAGTTGTATCATGATACTATCTCGAATTTTACGTTTGTGTGTATCAATTTCAAAAGCACGAGATTGACTCTTCTTTAATGGAATGGAATGAAAATGATTTTAATTGTTCTACAAGATACACAAACTAATGAGTATTCCATCGAATCAAGATTCTTCTCAATCACCCCAACACAATGCATGAGTTCGAATTTCATAGGATTGAGAATTATACGAAGATACGCTAAATGCTTTTCGGTGGTTTATCGAGAAAAACCAATAGATTATCACTTGATGAAATCAACACCAGTGAAACTCTAAAAAAAAGCTGTACTTTCGTTCTTTTCACCGTTTTTTACTTTAACTAAGCAGAGCCAGTAAGTCATAAACATCCAAGCAAACAAATGACGTCACGAAGTTGCATAGAAAATCACGACCAAAACGACGCTTTAAGAGAATTTACCCCCCCCCCCCCCCCCCCGCATCCCCCACCCAAAACAAAATCTGACACATTAAGGAATTAAAAAAAAATAAGATAAACGTTCGTCTAAGGTCAATTCATCTTTTGGTTTCGTTCTATCATTTCGAGAACAAACAATGGCTATTTTTAACAAGTGTCTTCGTCAATTGTGATATTATTGCATTCGTTGTCTAGTTTCCACCCCTTTTAATATTCTCAAAGGCAACCGTTTATATGGTGGCTTCATACAAATTTTAAAGGTTTCTTTTTTCTCCATCCCCATTTCAGATCCTTACGTTAAAGTCTCGTTACATTACGGCACCGGTAAGAAGGTAAAGAAGAAGAAAACCTCGTCCAAACACAACGTTTTTAACCCAGTCTGGAACGAGGCCTTGACCTTCAACCTACCCAAAGACCATCTTCAGACTTCTTTCGTGGACGTTGCTGTATATCACGACAACAAAATGGGAAACGACGAGCTTCTCGGTCGCGTTAAAATCTCGCGAGATGTGGAAGGTGACGAGAGGATCCACTGGGACGAGATGGTTTCCGGTCGCAGTGCGGTTGCGCGATGGCATCAACTGAAATAGGACAATATATGTGCTAAAAATAGAACAATCTTTTCCGAATTTTCGGTCACCTGACCTTCATCAAGAAAAAGACAATATTATTGTGATTTGTTTTATACAAAATGTAATGGAGGAGTGGCGGGGATGTAGTATTTTAATTATATTGTGTTTTTCTTGATGACGGTCAGGTGACCGAAAATTCGAAAAAGAGAGTTGTGGAAATAAAAAGAAATGATTAATATGGATTCCCTGTAGAATATTATTTATTAAACCACAAAAAATTAAACGGTTAAGAAGTCTAGATAAAAGCCGGATATACTTGTGTTAAATTGTTATTCCCCGGCTTAACCCTTATTGCGGATACTTATTGAAATCGTCCAGACGAGACGATTCAAATGAGTACCCACAACTCGGGGTTTGTAGCAGTTTTGTTGAAATTTTCAGATCGAAACTCCTCGACTCATTGCTCTGAAAATTCCAGAAAAACCAAGACAATTTAAGGAACAAAAAACAAACATTCATAATCAAAGGAAATCTTTATCGTATCGCATTTCAGCCTTGCATTCATGATGAAAACGTTAGCGAAGCGTTTTCGAAATATTACCTCGCTTTGTACGTATGTGCACGTGCAAAGCGGGGTATCATCTCAAAGCGCTCGCGAAACGTTTTTTACATCCTGAATACAGGGCAGGACCCGCTGCAATTATTTTGTCCGTCGTGACTCAGTTATTAATCTACAAATCATTTCTTAAAGAAACACTGAAGGACACGGTTTGCAATATTTATTCAAAACTGAATCAAAAGCCCAGGATAGATTATTTACCTATACATTCTCATAACAAATTGTGCTCTGAAACTGTTTCTTTAAATTTTGACCCTTTGAACGTTTCGAAATACAGTTTTTATATCGGTTGGTGAATAAAGACCAGTGAACAATTTTATCTTTAAACTAATTAAACACCGTACGAGCAAGTTCTAAAATTGAAACGGTGTCTTCCATGCTGGTTTTTGACGGGGCGTTCATCCATTCTATTTGTCAATCACCAATGACTAGATAACAGTAGACCTATGTAGGGTTACAGCTTGAGGCTTGGAAAAGATGTAATGGTAGTACTGGTGTGAGAAATACCAGGAACCCATTGTTAGGTGCTCCAGCTACCGCCATATAACTGAATGATTGTTGAAAGCAGCGTAAAACCCTATACAAACAAAAATACGAGGGTTGTCCCAGGAATTCGTGAACTTTTGCGATAACGTATTTGTGATTTTTATTGAAATTCCAACTTGTTAGAGCGGAATCTTAAACACGATCCTTATTAAATTGTAGAGAGCGAACGGATGCCTTTTAAAAAATTGTTTTTGTTTAAAAAAGGGACACACACAAAAAATGAAACTAATTAAATAAAAACGAATTTAAGCAAAAAAAAAAAAAAAAAAAAAAAAAAAATCTGGCCCTAGTTAATTTGACCATATTTGATGCATTTCTTTAATAGAATCGGTAAAATACCAGGTTACTAAGGTGTGGACCCTTAACCGTTCCGCAACGTATTGAAAGTGACAAATTTCACCACTGTTAGCCGAGGTTTCCCAATGATTTCATTAGGAAACCTCGGTCAATATTGTGAAAGATCATGAGTTCTGAAATGTTGCTGAACTCTGACGGGTTCATTTCCTTTAACTTTCTGGCTCTTATATCCGAATCCATAAAAGCGGCTTTTGATCGCTGATGTTTGTATTTTGTACATGTGTGTTATTTGCGTATTGTGCATATAAAATTGTTCATCTATTATGTTACATTTTCGTAATAAAATAATATATATTACAAATTTTTAGTTTTATTATTAATGTTTTTAGCTCACCTGAGCACTCAATATGGGTTATTGTGATCGTGCAATGTCCGACGTCAGTCGTCCACAATTTCTTTAAACATCTTCTTCTCCTAAACCGGTGGAACAATCTTGGTGAAACTTGGCAAGGATGTTCATTGGGTCAAGCTCTACCAAAATTGTTCAAATAAATGAAATCCACCCTTAACTTTCCTTTTATCCTTACCAAAAAGGATGAAAACAAGAAAATATTCAAAAATCTTCTCTGAAAGCAGAGGGCAGACAGCTTATATATTTGATATGTAGCATCATCTAGTGGACCTCTACCAAGTTTGTTCATATCAAGACCCTGTGGTTATATTTAGGCTCCTTCCTGGTGCAGCCCTTTTTACATAGAATCAAAGAGCGAAAATCTTTAAAAACCTTCTCTGAAACCAGATGGTAGACAGCTTTCATATTTGGTATGTAGCATCATCTAGTGAGCCCCTACCAAGTTTGTTCATATCAAACTCTAGGGTCATATGATCTGAGCACGATGGTCGAAAATAGGAAAATCTTCAAAAATCTTCTCTGAAACCAGAAGGCAGACAGCTTTCATATTTAAGTATGTAGCAACATCTAGTGGACCCGGGGCACCCCTTTATACATAGAATCAAAGAGCGAAAAGGCATGTCATTCTTGCTATTGGCTGAAAACATTCCATTGTATTCATCTTATGTAGAAATCATCTCCGGGTTTACATCAGCCTATTTAATTAATGTGTTGTCCTAGGGATCAAAGAGACTCAGGTGAGCGATCGAGGACAATCATGATCCTCTTGTTTATCCATAACATTATCACAGAGTCGTTTGCTAACTTTTTTATGCAAACAGCCAAGAGAGCAATCCATGCCTTCATCTTGTAACATCGTGAAATAGACATTCATCTCGATCTAGTACATTCTAAATCGCTCTTTTAGCTCTCTGTCTCATTGAAATCACTCTTTGAAACACTCAAAAATATTTAGATATTAAAAACGACTCAAAAGCGTTCAAAACTATCTAAAAATCAGTCAAATTGATCATGTAATTTTACGTTTTTTGATGGTGTAGATTTAAAGTCCTTGAAGACACATAAACAAAAAAGTGTGTATATTTGATTAAAGGGATGTAATTAAATATCTGTACTTGGGCGAAATTACCGAATCATATTACCTCAACAAAAAAACTTACTCATTGAACGTATTTACTTACTTTCCGAAATTATTCTAATATCATTCGCATTGTCTATTTCACGGTGTTATTAACTGTATAAGATCGACAACGAGCATGAAAATTGCAACAAAGTGCTGTTTGTGTGTGGAAATAATCAGTTTCCTGGGGCCCGTTTTACTAAACATCGTACGATCAATTTTTGCGTTAGTCAAAAATCACAGTTGCTTCTACAATGGCAACTAAATATCTAATTCTGCCATGCATCATCTCACTGAAATCGTCCTTCAAAGACGATTCCAATGAGATATTGCAAGGCAGAATCTAACAATAAATGAAAACAACAGGTACAATTTGTGATTTTGACTTACGATCATTTTTTTCGTAAGATGTTAAGTAAAACGGGCCCCTGGTTTTCTTTAAGACAGATATGGTTTGTCATGAGGTTTAATTTTAAACACAAACTGATCTTAGGGAACATTGTAGTTGAAAAGTTATAATTCCTTGGTGTGATAAATACCCTTTATTCAGACAGAAAAGTTTGGTTCAGCTTGTCAAAAATCGAGTATTATTTTCCTTTTTTTCTTACTAACTACAATGTCTCGCTTTTACACGAGCTTTTGACTTATTTGAACGAAGAAATGCCGAATTAAGGCCATGTAAGGAGTATTTTATATTCTGACTTGCACAAGAATCGCATATCGCTTAAATACTGTTTTCTCAGCATTGATTAAGACACACCATAAATTGTTTTATATTCTTGGTAACTGTAATTCTCGTAAAATTACAACAATTGAAGAGTTCGCATTTATTTTAAGGAAAAAAGCAAACAAAAAAAATCGGGTTTCATCAGCTTAATTCTTTTGCATATGTGTTGGACTATTGTTTAACTTTACTTACCAAATTTGCATTCTGTCAATGTAAATGTTTCATTAAATCCATTATTATATGGGGTTGATAATGTGCACTTTAAAATGTAGGCACGAATGAAGTCAAGCTAAACAAGCTCTTTCATACCTGTTTCTTGTTATTATAAACATGTGTTTTTTATTGAAGACAGGCTTGCCTGTCTTTCAATATAGGGATCGTCGCCATCGGATTTTGATAACAAACCTACATGTGTCATTACGCTCAAAAAAGTAGACCCACTCATAAAAATAAACAATAGTATAGAAATATACACATGTACCGTAAAATTTTGGTGCTGACCTAAATTCTGGCCGGGACCTCAGGGGAGTAAACATGTGATCCGCTATGCAGAAGACGCCTGCAGAAACGTGTTTTGCATTCGTAAGTGGTGCTGATTTAGGGCGTTTCGGCTGCAATATTTTGAAATTGCCCCAAATATTCAATTGCATCCTACAACTGTTTTTATGCATTGGCAAGCTATTTTCAGTTTCCCATTTTAGACTCGCTATTTCTCGTTAAATTGTGCGTTTGTGTGCCCTTAAAGTTGCTTTGTTTATCCGTCTCCCATGCCTGTCGTAGTGTAAATGGATAAATACTAAAATAGCACAAGGCTATTTAAATATTAAACTCGTAAACCCTCGGAATTACCTAGGTTTGAATTTTTACTTGGATTTACGGAGAATTCATTTCGAGGGCTTTTTCATTTTACTTTATTATCAGGCTTGTTTTGTCTATCCATATTGTACAGCATTCGGAACATCACTCGGCCAATGCCGTAAACTACAACAGATGGTGGTCGTGATATTCACTCGGCAATCTTCGGGCGATCTCCGATCTATCTAAATGTAGGTTAAGGAATCGGCCGAGCTGAGACGAATGCGTGAGATTGACCGAGTGGTGTTCCGAATGGCCTGTACAGTTGTACCACGCATGCGCGACCCCGGTTTTGAGTTTCCGCTTTTGTTTTCGACAATTTTCTGACAAAAAAAACTGTTTTGGAAACTGGAATGGATTTATTTGTAACATTCTGGAGTGGACTTTGAAAAAATTCTACTCAAGGTGATAAATGCTGTAGCTCGGGAGTTCTGTCATTTTGACAGTTTTGTCAAAATTGGTAGTTCACCGGATAGTTCAATCCAAATCTTGATCTAGAAAAGCAGTCCCGTGGAAAAGGCCTGAATGGTTCGTTGCCTTAACAGGTTTATGTATTATTTTGTAGTTAAAATAATTTTCTACTAAGTAAGACCATGTATAACAAGAATAGCCTCAAATAGAGATCGTAATTTCTCAATTGAGAATTTGAAATAGAATGTTTCACTCCTGGAAGAAACTTAAATGGTTTTCATAAAAAAAATAAGCTACAGCTATTGTACGGGAAAATATTTCTTCTTGGTAATGACTTTGACTAGTAAAAGTATAAGAATATTGGTATTACTTTCACTGCTTCTTTTATGTGGAGATATTTAGTCAAATCCTGGACCAGATAATAAATGTAAAAAAAATTTGAACAAATTTCCAATGCAAGGCAATATTCATCATGGTAGTGAAATGTTCAGCTCTTCATCAAGGGGTAAGCAATGTGCGTCATGTGGATTAACATTTCTGTTTAAGAGTTTTACACATTCACTTAATGAGTTTGCCTGGAAAAAATCAGATTTGGATCTTATTTTGATTGCTGGGGATAATCTATACAATTTTATAAAACAGGGTTGCAATAATTCATATGAGTTTTTAGAATTCAGGAATTGCCACCATATATCTGTTGGTTAAATGAATGTTTTTCATTTAGGATATTGAAAACTTACACTGTGGGATGAATAGCGATTATGAAGGCAGTTACCCTCTTGTTAAGCTAGAATTGGCTAGATGGTTTATCTTGAAGTAATGAGTCTTCAAAGTATAGCATATTCATTTGTAATGGAAGTGCAGTTTCGATATGTAACATTCAATTATTGTTTTAAATTATTGATTCCCACTCAAGAGATCTTCTCAAAACTCCACAATTTTCATTCCAATTGTTCAAATTCAGTCCTGTCTTCAATTCAGGCCTTTCGGGCCTTTGAATTTTAAAAACCTGCTAAAATAAAAAAAAACATTGAAAAAATGCATGTTAAGAAGTACGAGCAATTTTCCAGTCAATCTTAACGTTTTTTTAACACTAAAATTAATAAAAAAAAAAGAGCAAAAATTGCAAAGGATAGCATTCTTATTCATACAATGAACAATTCGAGTGGAATGGTGATGTAAATTTTAAGTGATGTAGCGCATTTTCGATTAAAAAAAATCAATAGCCACATGACTGAACTTCGATACGTTAATTCCTCAAAAATAAAACATACAGAAAAGATATACAATTTATCATAGGTACAAAAAATGATATTCATGGTAACTTTGTACCACAATAAATCCCTTAAATAAAAGTTATGTGTTTCTTTTGCAAGTCAGTATATACATTACTAAGATAAGGGTTTCCTGCCGGCTGATCGTTATAGATAACAAAGTTCACAATTCAAGAAAATCAGATATTAATTTCGTTAAGTTTCGCTTAATAACAAATAATTTCTTAACCCGATTAATATCGACTTGTTTTAAGGTAGTGGCCCCGTAAAAGCTCCACAACATTTCGTAACTCGTCTTTCACAATGTTTACCGAGGTTTCTTAATGAAATCATTAGGAAACCTCAGTCAACTCTGTTAAAGGTCATTACTTCCGAAACGTTGCAAATTTATTATGGGTCCACTACTTAAAATAAAATCAACCACAGATAATATGTATCCATCTTCGCTAGCCAAGCGTGATGTCCATATGTGGTATATTGACATAAAACACGTACAGTTAACAACATCGTGAAAACGACAAGGTGAATGATTTTGGAATTATTCTAGAATGAAGTTGAATGAGTGTGTGGAGCGAGTTTTGAGTGCATTTAATGAGAGATAATCCCATTACGCAAATTTTGTTCAGAATGAACAAAATTAGCGATATTTATTACCACCCTTTAATAAATTATACCTACAAGTTCTATTAATAGCTTTCTATTTCTTCAAGAAACTATCAGACGCTTACATTTTGAATTATGTCAGTGAAATCGCGATTTTTTTCTAGCTTTATTTATTTTGAATGAAGTTGTTGATTCTATGCTTTTAAGTGCGTTTGGAGCGTTTGTGAATGATTTGAGTGAGTGTTTGGAATGAGTCAATTGAGCGCTGAGCGAGTGATTTGGAATGATTTTGATCGAGTTGAATGTCAATTTCACGATGTTGTTAACTGTAGTGGGCATCGCCCTTGGCTAGCGAATATGCTATATATCCGACATAAACACATTCCTTTTCTACCGCAAACACTGCTACCAGGAATATTTTAGTCTTTATGAACAGATATACTTTAGTCTTTATGGACATGCTTTTGCAAAGTCTCAAATAGATATATATAATACGTACTTAGTGTTTTGTATGAAAAAAATATCTAACGAGGTTGAGAGAATTGATCCTTGTCGAGGCTCTGCCGAGACAATTATCAATTCTCACAACTGAGTTAGATATTTTTTCATACAATACACTTATTATGTATTATTTTTTATCTTATAACCTCTTTTTGTCTTGTTTTCATTTGTGTTTCTAACTGAAATGCAAGTTTCTAAAAATAACTGCATGATATAATTGTTCTAAAAATAACTATGTGATATCATAAAAAATATCATACAGGATGTTATCACACGTTATTTGTATAGTTATAAGATAAAAACTCATTCTATCGTCAGGCTATATGACTTTTTTTCAATTCTAGAATCTGAAACAGTTATCAACACCGTAAAATTGATCATGTGAATGATTTTGGAATGATTTGGGAAAGAAATTGCATGAGTGGGATAAGTGAGTTTTGATAGAAATGAAAGGGAGGTAATCCAATATCGCAAATTCTATTAAGGATGAGCAAAATTGGCGATATTTATTACCCTCGTTAAAAAAGTATGTAAACAGTTCAATTTAATAGCATCCGTTTTCTTCATGAACTAATCAGACACCTATAATTTCAATGATTTCAGTGAAATTGCGTTTTTGTCTATTGATACATTTGATTGTAGTTGTTGATTTTATCCCTTTTAGTTAATTTGGAGCGTTTTTGAAAGGTTTGAGTGAGTGTTAGGAATGAATGAATGGAGCGCTGAGCGAGCGATTTAGAATGGGTTTGATTTAGATTTATGTCAATTTCACGATGTTAATAACTGTAAGACTGTTTAGAACCGATCTCTTGCTAGACTTAGGTTATATTATGCTTTCCGCCGTGTGATCCTTAATGTTTTAAACATTTAAATAGCTAAACGGATGACCCCAATCTGCTGGGATTGAATAATTCAAATCTAGCAGGAAAGATCCTTGCCAGAGACCATTCTTTTCCTCGCGAAGTACCCTTACTGAATTATCGCAAAATATTTATTAGGTGTGAAAAAAGGGACGACATGTATGCAGAGCTTACTGAAAGTATACGCAACAATGTTCTAAAAGGTTTCATCGGAACCTCAAAACACCGAAGGGAGAGGGTCTAAGAGGATGTATAGTTTATTACACCATAAAGTTGACAATTATTTTAATCAAAACCATTCAAATTCATTCGCTCAGCGCTCAAATCATTCCAAACACTCATTCCAACCATTCAAAAACGCTCAGAATCTATTAAAAATGATAAATTCACTAACTTCATTCAAAATAAAAATCGGCAGCTAAAATCCACGATTTCACTGAAAAAATTGAACTTTGTAAGCGTATGATGAGTTTGTGAAGATACAGAAAGCTATTCATAGAACCTGTATGAATATCTTATTAAAGGGAGGTAATAAATATCGCTAATTTGTTCATCTTGGAACAAAATTAGCGATATTGGATTACCTCTTTTCAAATTCACTCAAACGCGCTCCACACACTCATTGAATTTCATTCCAAAATCATTCCATGATCACCCATCTTATCAATTTCACAATGTTCTGCAGCTTCTGTAACGCGGCATTCTGTCTCTGATAAGTTGATGAAGATTCTCATATATGCTTGTCGAGGAGAAGTGTACGTTATCGCTGCTAGAGGTTGACCCTACTACCGTGAAATTCGGGCCCTCCATCAGAAAATTTTGTTTGAGTTTTCTATTTTTTAATACTCACTTGTCAGAACTCTTAACATGTAAAATAAATTTGATTCAGGAAAAGATGTACCAATGTAGTGGAAAATATATTTGTAAAACCTACGTTAAATGAAGAAATATTCAAACTATTGGCTGCAGAGACTTTTCTTGCCACTCATTTCTGAATTTAAATCAATTTACAACTTTCGCTCTCTCCCCATGATTTCACAATCTATCAAAAGACAATAACATGGACCACATCAATGGCGTTTGGATTGCTTTATAATAACTCTAGGAAGGAAACTACGCGGCTTTAATGTCCCAAAGAACAATACACCGTGTTCTATCAAATCAATTGCCATGTGTTTAACGCTCGTGTTACTCTGACAAGATGAATGGTCTCAGTATGAAAGAATCGCGACTTGTAAGAGAAATTAGGCTAAATGCTTCTCCGAAAAATTATCAATAACTCTACTTCTGTCGAAAATATGCCTGAAGACACATCCCTTGTAATCCACATGTATATATACAATACGTATTAAATGTTTTGTATGAAAAAAATCTAACGCCGAGGTTTGGGGAATTGATAATATTTATAATGATATATAATAATATTTATTATAATATATAATAATATATTGAAATATCCGTGTGATAACATCCCATATGATATTTGTTATGATATCACATGGGAATTTTTAGAACAATGGCATAATGCGGTTAATTTTAGAAACTTGTATTTCTTCTACAAACATAGACGAAAACAAGGGAAATAGAGGTCATAAGATAAATAAAATATGAACTTAGTGTATTGTATGAAAAGATATCTAACTCGGTTTTGGGAAATGATAATTGTCTCGACAGAGCCTCGACGATAACAAAGTCCCCAACCTCGTTAGATATTTCTTTGTCATACAAAACACTTAGTTGGTATTATATATTACAGTACCATGTGTTTTTTTATCTTCTCATAAATAATAGTTTCGTGCTCTCAGGCGCATTTTCTGAAGCAAATGACCAAGAAAATACTGAGTCGACGTACGTTTAGTTGACATCATGATGGCATCATTTAAGAAATGATAATGCACAGGTCTAAAACAAGGACCTACGCGATGGTTATTTACTTTAGAAGATAATAGGAGTATTATAAGATTTTTTTTCACTAAAAGCTAGTCTTTCAATGGCAATATTCTTGTGTTTCACATTGGAAAGATCACGAAAATAACATTAACGTTGTTTTTTTTTTCGGGAATACCAGTAAGTCAATTCCAAATTTTAAAAAATGGGGTTTATGTCAGAAATTGAATTACGAGGTCGATTTTTTTAGACAAGCTGTTATTGTTATTATTTACTGTCATGATTAGAGAAGTTATTCAGCTTGTCGTGCTCTATATCCTTTGAGTTCTAGACGAGATTGTCACAAAGTTACTCTATTGATAGATAAGTTATTCTTTTAGCCAATCTTAGAACTTTAAAACATGCGAGAAAAAAAAGAGCGCAGTCATCAATTTCAAGCAATACAATTTACTCTCCGGTTTAATACGGGGTTCCGTTGAAGCTATTCGTAACGTCATTACCTCGTTTCGTTATTGGCATTGTTAGTCTTACAATTACAAAATAATACAACGACAATGACCATATGAATGCGTGTGGCAACGATGGACAGACTATTTGAAACATAATCTTCAATATCTGCCTAGTTTTCTTGATATGCGATCCGTCACACATTCTTGGAAATGCGAAAAATATTGTTCCTGTATCGTCAGTAAGCTAACTGTGATTGAAACTTTTCGCATGACATGAAATACGCGAAACAAAAATGTAAAGTTTTATCCATAACTGTATAGTATTTTTCCTTCTAAATAGCTGTGCATTCAAAATTGTTTCTAGTAATGAAACCGATTTTTAAGAAAAATAATAATGTACGAATCTTTATATTATTAAATCCAATCAGCTTCACTTTTTTATCCCGTTATCTATAAAATCGTCAAATAACTATTTGATCGCAGCGCAAACAAAAAGTACGAGAGATGATCCAGAAGTTCGGAGAATAGGCTAATAACTTTCACATTTCTAGCTTGTTCAGTATATATTTTGGTCAATTTGCACTTTAGTAACTACGGAGCACATTCATGTTATAATTATGCAGAATTATCTTTAGCGGTCTTAGAATACGTTACCATAGAAACATATGTGTGCTAATGCGGGGGAGCGTGAAAAAATATTGAAAATCTGTTAAATAAATCAAGTTTTTTGTAAGTTTTCTGAAACTTTGGTTGGAATTCCTTGGCTAAATTAAAAAGGATGCCAATAGAATTTATTTGTTATTTCTATAAAGCTATTGTGACACTTTTAGCGGGCACAGAATATATCTAATTATTTTTGATAAACGAGGAAAAAATGACAAGACGACAACAACTGAATATGAATGCATTTTAATTTTCGAATTTTGACATGATCTATGCTATTCATCAATCTGAACATTTCAGATGATTTAGAAAAATGATAAGAGTGTGTAAAAGAGAACTATTCCTTAAGCTATCCCGGATATTCGAAAAGGGACAGGCTTCAAAGGAGCAATTAGAATGATATAATGGAGTTACAACAAACGAAAATATTCAAATTGCTTCTCAAATTTTTCCAAAAATAAATGTCCTACATTTGGCTTTCCAGTTTACTAGAAATACCATGAATATAGAAATTTTAAACAAATTTGGTTTAAAATGGGATGTAGATAATTTCTGTAAGTGGACGTATCCGGTACAGAAAGGCATGAGAGTTAGCGTAGACTATGTAGAAAAGAGTTATCATTGACGTCGCACTTGACGTTCTTGCTCCCCCGCCTTAGTAGGGGGTCTCTGTCTTGTTTCATGCATTTTTCAGTCGCTATTAAATGTAAACATTTGAAAATCTCCACATTTATTACACAGATGATGCATTAAAAGACTGTATGATTTATATTTTGATAGTGAACTTTTCTGATGATTTATAACTACATTTTACGAACTTTTTGATCAACCCTCGTATTTTTACAAAAAGGACAGAAAAATGAGCCTGTGTGTGACATTTTCAAAAATTTGAAATGTGCACCAAGCAAAGACTCAGGACAGCCTGTGCATCTGCACAGCCTGACCAGAGTCTTCACTTTGTACTTTTTACATAGATTGGGTCTTAAAGTGTCTTTAAACAATCAAGCATTCTTCTAATCACACTATCTAGCTGTTTAGGATGCTATAACGAGGGCCATTCACCGAAATACGAGAACGTAGAAAATGTCACGCACAGGCTCAAATGTCTTTAGTAAAGTATCGTTCTCAGAATCCAAACAGATCCATGTTTGGTAAGAGTGAAATGCCTCAAGGCCGCACGCATATCAAATGATCTTGAACTTTCGAACTTTTATCCAGCTAAGAGGAATCATTTTACACAGCACGCTATCGTAATAAATTATTCTTCTTTGGCTTCTAATCTGAAACAATAACTGAACCAGGTCATGACAAAGTAGATCTAGCAAAAGAGCTGACTCACGACCAGGGTCAAGAGTACATGTTAAATTAACGATATCGAAATTGGTTGAATATGGTAATGATGCTCACGTTCAGAATTACTTCTTTTTTTTAAAAAAAAGATATATTGTAATAAAACAGTATAATGAGCGTGTTTTTGCTGCTTTTTTTTTTTTTTTTTTTTTTGATATACTCTTCGTACAATCTTTTACCCCGAGTCTTATTTGTTTATATTTGACGAAAAATTCTAAAAAAGGTATTGTAATTACTTAAAAGTAAAATGTTTTTATTAAAATCGGAACTGACAAACTGCTTTTACTTAATTCAGAGTGAGATAAGATATTTCAAGTCAAAGTGTTGCATTTTATTGTGTGTATTTTTTTTTTTTCAGCTTAGGGCGCAAAGACCCAAAACTAAGTATGAAAAAGCTATCCATCTTTTTCCATTGATATAGAAAAAACAGAATAGACAGATCGCTGCTGTCAATAAAAATTTTTGGACCAATCAAATCACTCCTTTATTATGAGATGATTGTTAGACACCGTTATTTTTAGCGTAAAATGGTGGGTCTAAAAGGGGCTGGCCCCTTAATGACGTCATGACGTCAAATGAACGCGCATCAACGCATTTTAATTGCGTGTTAGCTAATGCCCGCACTTCAATGATAAATATCAGCAATTATTGTGATGTTTTAAGAAAGTCAAAAATTCGAGAGTGTTGTCTGTCCGCAGTTACCTTAAACATAATGAACTGTAGTAGCGTTGTTTAGGCCTCCCTCCAATCATTTGCGGTTTCATTCACAACCTCGGTTATTTTTTGCATATAAATTACGTTTTAACACATAAGGGGATGTACAGAGCTACGGATAGAGGGGGTCTCATCGAGACGATTCAAATGAGTACCCACAACAAAGGTTTTCTTTTTGAAATCAAGGTTTTAGACTAGCTTTACCCCTTCTTATCTGGACCCCTTGGTATGCCATCACGAATATCTTGAAGCGATCTCACCTCCATTTGTATTTGTAACAGAAATAAAAAAAGAGTAAATATTTCACTCCCCAAATGACAACGACTCGAGAGCTCTCTCGTCAAGAACTGCTATGTAGAAAAGAGAGTATTTCCATATTTGGAATCAATTCCACGGGGAGAGTGGGAAAGATGTGTTTATCGCCCGTTAAGGTTATTGGGTCATCAATAACATTATGGCAGGAGATTAAAGGATACAGAAATTAATTGAGTCACCCGTCTCCAGGGAAACCCATTGTCAGGCTTTTCTTTCGATTACGACACCTTATACTCGAAATAATGTACAATTGCTGCAGCTCATAGAAAAACGCTTCTCCCTTTTAGGTAAACCACAAATAGTTATTAAGGTTACACCATTATGAGTGGTTGTTTATCACGAAAAGGATTGGAAATTCGGTAAACACTCGGAGTAATGCGGATTTACACTCCGGAAGTAAGTATTCCCCCATAATTAGCGTAAAATTAAACACGAGTTGATGTAAAAGACTATTGAAAATGGGTTTATTGTTACACCAACCTTGATCGTAATACGTCACCAAACTCGGTGTTTGTATCACATAGCACTTTTGATAGGAAAGAAAACACTTTTAAGGCAGATCGAAACTCCCGCTGATGTAAAGTATTATTTAAAGACAACCGCATTAAAAAAAGGTGTGTTACGTTACACTAAAATAAAAAAAAGATAAATAAATAAAACGGACACGAATCCTCGTGTAGCATTTCTTAACACCAAATCAGGTGAAAAATTGTACTTTTAGAGACTATTTCAGCTCTCTTTAAGAGTTATATAACCCACATTGTGCATAAACATAAACAAATAACTGGAGTAACTCTACTCTTTCATTTGTGAAACCTAAAATCATTTGGTGCTGTAATGTTTCCTTTTACGCTAGATTTCACTAGTTAACGCCATAAGTGGTACTATAATGTAGATAAAATGGTAAAATATATATTATATACGGATAAAGATGTTACATAAGATGACAAGTCGGCAGTATCTGTGGACGTATCAGCTTGACAATAAATCACCAGTAATGTTATTATATTTTCTGGCAGATATATTCAACAATATATCAAAGTGGATCTACTCTGATATATTAGACGTGAGCTATCAATTTAAAAATTGCTGACCACAGTATATTGAACAAGGCATTATGATAGAGGCATTTGGATTTTACTTTTAAATATCCGACAGGTTTTGAGGTTTTTGAGAAAAATATTAGCATCGGTTTGCACGAAAAGCGAGTATCCGCCTCGCTCGGGAGCCTTCGGCGATCTACGGAATAGACCTCGGAAATAATAAGGACGCAGAAATAGAAGCGCGTCAATTCGCACGTAGGTTTATATAACGTCACAAACATCAACGATCAAGGATGACGTTGCATAAAACAAAAACAGTTGGCACATTATAATTTGATAAAAAACACAGTGTTTTACTGCGTTTTGTTTTCAAATTATAATATGGCCAAAGGTTCTCCACAGACGATCGGAAATACTTTAAAAATGTGATTTTCTTCAAGCGTATTTAAAAAACGAAGTACCACCAGAAGCCGAATTACCTACAAAAATGACAAAAAATTCTTACACTTTCGTCCGTGGTACTTTCCAGTTCACCAAAAACTCCGGGCGATGTTCCGAATGTATCCGCCTGGAAAACGTCCAAGATATGAGATAAACAATCACGTTACTCGCTCTCATAATGTTCCCTCTGGCATGGAACCTTGCTTTATTATAAGGTTAATTTACGTTTTTGGGAACGTCAACATTTGCATATCTAGAAAAAAAATTAACACCCGAGTGCGAAAACACGAGTGTGTTTAAGCACTTTTAGGGTCTCCGTGAATGTCAACGCCCGAAACAAGGTGAATTGACGCTATAAATTCAATAAAAGAAAAGACTACAGTTTTTATTCAAACAGATATTGCAAAATAATTCATAATAAACGCTTTAAAGCGAGCTGCATACCTACGAATGTGCCTTGTAAACTGTGTTATGCATTGACTTGTAACTTCTGTTCATACCGATGTTGCTTGGTAAATTTATAACATTACAAAACGTAACGCAGTAATTTGATCGACGTCTTTGGTTCTACTCTATATTAAGGTTAGACCTCAATAATCTTTATGCATTTTACTAATCAATTTTTATTCGAGTCAAATCCATCCCATGTCCTTTTTTTAAACAAAAAGCATGAATTATATTTTTGAGACAAACCAGTATTTGTTTTGTGGAACCATTAAAATGATAAAGTGGATATGCACAGAAAGAGGATAATTAAGTAAAACTGCCGGGCGTTAACGGTATTCAAATTTACTGATGCACAATGTTTTTTTACACGGAATTTTTGCCTTGCCCAGGCTTAGTTTGGAACAAACTCGCCTGAAAAGGACCCCATCACTTCATAGATGTGTATATTAACACAAGTATATCCAAATCATTATTGAGCCAACTCGATTACCAAGCTCAACAACCTGCTCTACAGCAAAACTGAAGACAGGACTAACTGTTGAGCCAGTTCGAGAGTCAAACTCAATAACCATCTCTACAGCAAAAATGAAAACTTCAGCAACACTAAAAACGGGACTGACTGTTGAGCCAGTTTGACATTCAAAATCAATAACCATCTCTGCAGCAAAAATGAAAACGGGACTGATTGTTGCGCTAAGTTGACATTCAATTACAATAACCAGCACAATGGCTAAGCCGAAAACAGGACGGATTGTTGAGTCAGTTTGACATTCAAACTCAGTGACCATCTCGACAGCAAAACTGAAAACAGGACTGACTGTTGAACCAGTTTGATATTCAAACTAAATAACCATCTCTTCAGCAACACTAAGACAGGACTGTCTTTTGAGTCAGTTCGAGATCCAAACTCATTTACCAGCACAATAGCTAGACTGAAAACGGGACTGACTGTTGAGCCAGTTTGGCATTCAAACTCAATAACCATCACTACAGCAAAACTGAAAAAAGGACTGATAGTTGAGCCAGTTTGACATTCAAAATCAATAACCATCTCTACAGCAAAACTGACAAAATTCTGGCTTGGTCAGATGGTTCGGCATTTTAACTTGATAGCCATCTCTTCAGCAACACTAAAACAGGACTGACTTAGAGCCAGTTCGAGATTCAAACTCAATAACTAAATTTACATCAAAAATGAAAACGGGACTGACTGTTGAGCAAGTTCGAGATTCAAACTCATTTACAAGCACAATAGCTCAACTGGAAAAATGACTGACTGTTGAGCCAGTTTGAGATTCAAACTCAACTACCATCTCTACTGCAAAAGTGAAAACAGAACTAACTATTGGGCCAGTTCGACATCCAAACTCAATAACCATCTCTACAGCAAAACCGGAAACAGGACTGACTATTGAGACATTTCGACATTTAAGGTAACTGCGGACACATAGAGGGCCATTTTAGGTCCAAATTTTAAATTGACTGCAAAAAATACGTTATACATTTAAACTGAACTTTGAAGTACCCGCTTTCATATTTCGGTCATAAAAAAAAATCATAACGTAGAGTTGACGTGATGACGTCATCAAGGGGCTGACCCATTTTTTTAGGGATCAAAATCAGTAATTGTCCATTTTTTTCGAAAATAGTAAACCGATTTTTATCCCGAAAACGCCATTTGCTTCGTTTAAAGACGCCTGATGTTATGGTTTATTGATGTGAAGATATAAGTGTAGGAAATACAATAAAGTGTGACGTATTAAATGTTAATTCCTGTTGCGTTGCTGTTTTCGATTACAGTTACTGAAAGTTTTGCCTTTTTTCTCGAAAATTTGTCCGGTGACCTATGCTGAAATTTAGATAAATTGCTGCCAAACCATTCTGCTGAAGATTTTTGAAATAAAAACGATGTGTCTTCGGGTTAGATTTTTGGTAAAGCTCGATTCCGTGAAGATATCGCAAATCAAAGGATATTTCAACGTCGCGTCAAATGTTCACAAAAGCTGTCTTTTTAAATGGAAAAAAAATTAGGTGAATTTTTGTATTTCTTAAAATAGCATTTAAATTTCATACTTTTGAATCATTTATTTCACAATAAACCTTAATTTCAAATATTTTATAATACGCTTTTACATGGAGATAGACGCCAAATAAGCATAGTACCGATGGTTTTGGTGCGACGTCGAATTTGACGAAAATTATTAAAGAACTTTACGAAATCGAATTTTATAAAAAATCTAAACCGAAGACATATCATTTTTATTTGATTAATGAAAAGAATATTCTTTTCGTAACAAAATAACAAAAAATCAGCATAGGTCACCGAACACAATTTTGGGAAATTTCGATTTATTTACAAAAAATGAAATGAAAAAAAGAACGTCAAGTCTTAAAAATCGCGAAATAGATAGCGTCTCGGGCCTATTTTTCTATTTGAATGTGCACAGATATTAAACGACTGGCTCGGGTGCTCTTGGACTTTCTAAATGAAACTTTATCCATAAAAATCGGTCGATTTATTCAGAAAATATTTTGCAAATAATGATTTTGGCGAGTCGAAAAGGGGTTGGCCCTTAATCACGCCACGACGTCAAATAAAGGAGCTTCGGACCCTTTTCATTGCGAGTTATCTAATTACCACACTTCAAATATAAATCTTAGCAATAATTATGAGATTTTAAGAAAGTCGAAAATGCGACCATGTTATCTGCCCGCAGTTACCTTAAACTCAATAACCATCTCTACAGCAAAAGTGAAAACAGGACTGACTGTTGAGACAGTTCGATATTCAAACTCAACAACCATCTCTACAGCAAAAGTGAAAACATGGCGGATTGTTGAGCCATTTTGAAATTCAAACTCAAAAACCAGCTCTACAGCAAAACTGACAAAATTCTTGCTTGGTGAGATGATTCGGCATTATAATCCAATACCCAGCATAACGGCAAACCTTTGAAGGCGACTCATTTATTAGTCAGATCGACTATATAACACCACAGTCAGAAAAACAATAAAACTAACACGTCCTTTTGATCGTTGACCAAGTATGCCATTCTAGGAAAATACGAGCTATGCAACAAAACAGCTGCAGATAGAAATATCGTGAAACTTATAAGTTGGATGATTTTGAAATGATATTGAATGAGAGTGTTGGGCGATTTTTGAATGAAATCGAAGCTTTGTGTATGTTCGTGGACGCTTTCGAATCATTATCTACTTTTGAAAACAAAAGATATTTTCTTCGAATAAAATGAAGCTCTGAAACATGCCAAACGATTCTTGGTTATTTTTAATGATTTTACAGCGCTACTGAAATGTTCCAGTGTTTGGAATGAATGGAGCGTAAATTGAGCGATTTGTATCAATAATGGTTTTGAATGGGATGAGTGAATATTTCAGGATATTTGTAAATGCAAAAGGACTGCTTGGTGAGCTGGGTCGATATAAAGACTTAAAATACCTGACAATGATTTCTGCCTTATAAACTGACCATGCGTGGTGGCTCAACACCAATCTCGGCAACAAACCTGCTAGCATGATTGCTTCGTGAGTTGGCCTTTTATTCCAGCTTATCGGCTAGTTTAACAGCAAAAATGACAAGATGACTGCTTGTCGAGCTAGCTGCATACCCCATTGCAAGAGCAACAGGTAATGTATTTTTTCCTACGCGCTAAGATCCAAAACACCGTAACTAGAGCTATACTTTTCCTAGAACAAAATCGTATGGAAGACATTTCGGTCGTCTACTCACAACTTTCTTTTTTCCTTGATTGGATCCAACTTTGAAACGATGTACAATGTATTATTCTCATTCATGAACTTAAGCCTTTGGCAAACGCAGCAATTATAGTTACAACCTCAAAAAAGATCTTTGAAAATAGTTCTTTGAAATCCCCCTTGGGCTGATTTATAAACTTTCTGGTTTTAAAATGCAATTTTAAGAAAAAGTGTTTTGCAGTTCTTCTTAATAATAGTTCTTTAACATTGGACGTAGTTTAGTTCTCTTGGCAAAGTTGAGTTGAATAACTTACGTAAAAGTAATGCTGACCAAGTATGGCTAGCGTCGAAATGCAAAAGATCCCTTTATAACCCAAGGCCTGCAGTATATTTACAGGATACGTTTGAACTTTATGTGTTTTTCGAGATCTTTATTTGTCAAAAGTATCATTTAATGCCACCTACAAGGCCACACAATAAGTTGTTTACGCTAATTTGGATAATAAGATATCTTCGCATACTTTCTTCGCTTCTGGCAAAACTTGTTTTTACTTCGAACAAAACGGCTGCTTTTAAATCAGAGGTGAAAAGGTTAACACTTCTGTCATCAACGATGGGCGGATTGATAGATCCTATAAAAAGCCAAATGACATATTTTTCTCTTGTGTCCAACTTTGAAATGTATAAACCGAGAAAAATCTATGTGGACAACAACAGTTCGACAAAAATCTCCGACACAATTTACTTTTTTCATCCGATACCGTGAGGGATTTTGGTTTGCAGAATTGTTGAAAGATGATTGCGCCCACCCGTCTTCATGTGTGAAATCCCAGCCTATCAATTATTCCAAACGCTCACTCAAACCATTCAAAAACGCTCCAAATTTACTCAAATGAAAAGATCACAAAGTTCACTAAAAATAGACACAGCTAGAAAAAAATCGCGATTTTACTGACAAAATTGAAATCTTATAAGCGTTTGATTGGTTATTGCAGGAAAGGGAAGGCAATAGAACTTGTATTATATTTCATTTAAGGGAGGTAATAAATATCGCTAATTTTGTTCATCATGGCAAAATTATGCGATATTGGATTACCCCTCTTTAATTTCATTCAAAACTCACCAGAGAACAAACAAAAGTTTATCCTTGTTAAACGAGGGACCTTAAAACCTGCCAATGACAGACAAAACAATTAATGACATATCAGAAGAAAAAGATCTTACCGTGAAGTATGAAAAATATGGAAAACCCGTGTGGAAAGCACAGGCCTAGCTCGGGTTGAAACTTCTACCTTACCGACTAATTTCTATAGAAAGTAGAATGAACATTATACTTAACTAAGTTAAAACTGATTATGCCACGACTGGGGGACTTATTTTAAACCCGTTTTTTCTGAACAATTCTTAGATGAAACATGTTCGCGCGACGGGTTAGTTTTGACGTAGTGAATAGAAGAAATAGGGCGGAAAAAGTGGAACTTGTAAACAAGAGCAACCTGTTTTTGACAGTTGGAATCACGCTTTATTTATTTCATATTCGTATTTTCCAGACTAGGGTATGAGTCAAGATATTTTGCTACCGCTGTAAGCTTTAAGACGAATTTTTTTTAATAGATATGACATTTGAAAGAACATGATGGAGGAAATATTAAATTAGATTAATCGTACAGTATCTGGAACACATATCTAAAATTAATAGGTTGGGTTTAAGATAATTTACAAGTTACCAAACAATTGTATATCATGAACTGATTTTCTTCAAGACAGAAAGTTTTGATACATTCATCTTCCATGTCAAATACAAAGGTAGAGATTTATAGTTAAATAAGCATTTCCAGTAAATAACATTTTCATATTTCCAAAGAGCAATTCATGGTTAAAATATATATTTACAAAAACAAATCATGGAAAATGAACAAGTATGGCTTTGGAATGATTTCGGAATGAAATTGAACGAGTGGGATGAACGAATTTTCAAGTGAAATTCAAAGGAGCAAAAACAGTACGGCTTCTTTCGTCCGCATTGGACGAAATTATCAATATCTATTTCCCCCCTGAAATAGACGTGATTTTATTTTTGTGTGTCTGCACGGACCAAATGTGCGCTTTAAAATCCACACAAACCAATAAAATCATGGAACAATTTGATCGATTTTAACTAAATGTTGATCGTTTTAAACGATTTCGAAATTTTTTCTACGATTTCGAAACGTATGTAATCAATTTCAGTGGGTGTTTAGAATAAATGAATGGAGCGCTGAGCGAGCGATTAAGAATTTGTTTAATCGACATTAAAGTAATTTTCGCGATGTTATTAAATGTAGGAATGTGAAAGACCTTGAGGGTATCCTGCAAGTATCTGGAGAAATGTAAATCCAACAAACGAATCAATCACCGGTCATCCCCTATTTGTACTCTCATCACCTTATTGTACTTGGATTATCGGTTTTGCTATAGCCTATCTATCTATCTATCTATCTATCTATCTATCTATCTATCTATCTATCTATCTATCTATCTATCTATCTATCTATCTATCTATCTATCTATCTATCTATCTATCTATCTATCTATCTATCTATCTATCTATCTATCTATCTATCTATCTATCTATCTATCTATCTATCTATCTATCTATCTATCTATCTATCTATCTATCTATCTATCTATCTATCTATCTATCTATCTATCTATCTATCTATCTATCTATCTATCTATCTATCTATCTATCTATCTATCTATCTATCTATCTATCTATCTATCTATCTATCTATCTATCTATCTATCTATCTATCTATCTATCTATCTATCTATCTATCTATCTATCTATCTATCTATCTATCTATCTATCTATCTATCTATCTATCTATCTATCTATCTATCTATCTATCTATCTATCTATCTATCTATCTATCTATCTATCTATCTATCTATCTATCTATCTATCTTTCTATCTATCTATCTATCTATCTATCTATCTATCTATCTACCTACCTACCTACCTACCTACCTTTTCGGGTTATACTGGCATTTGGCTCATTCTAAACGTTATCGATTTTAAGAAAATCGAGAGGCAATTAAATTTCATCCACTGCTACCCATCCACAGCTTGGTGGACTAAGGCAGTGATTATTAAGTTCCTTGCACCCCGCTATCACCCTGACGTTCGAATCAGGAGCCCGACGCTCTAATCACTGAACTATCGAGGCATCCTATTTACTTAAATTCATTTGTTGGTGATGTTGTTGTTATTTCACGTATAGTCTAGGAGGCAAAAATTGAAATTTTCGATCCGTTCAACATACCTTCCAGAAAAGGTTTGACTGTAAAAATGGAAAGATCCATCATACTACAACACATTTAGGCACGTTGTAATGTCAAATTGTGGTAGCAGTTTTGTGTAAGACGGCTATGTTTGAACCAACCCTCATCGAAAATATTCAAAAGCCGTAATACCTCATTTTGCAAATAATTGTCCAAATATCAAAATCAAAAAGACTTATTGTAGCATTTCTATCAAATTTATTTGAGATAGGGTGTGAATAAATTGATAATTCAACCAATAAACAAGTAAATTCGTTTAATTTGTTATTTGTCAACAAAAAAATACCCCACCCACCAAATTAACATGGACCTACAGAATAACTTCTTATGAGTCTAATTTAAGTCGCGGAAACCTTCCCGTTGTATTTGTTGCCCTAACCATAGTATGCAGTTATTACAGTCTGTCATAATAAGCTTTTGGAGATACTAATCCACTGCAACAACAACAACAATAACAACAAAACCTGGCGTAATCGGATAAGGTCTTAGGATTACTACTCAATTGCAACACATGCTGACACATTTTCAATTCAATATATACTGTGCCTAATTAAATTAGAAAATTGAATTTTTCATTGAAATTTATTTAAATACAGATGAAATTTAATATTGATGCCTGTTTTTGCGTAGAGTTTGAGGTCGGACCCCCCCCCCTCTCTGCCCCCAAATACCACATAAAAAAACTTTTTTCCACAGGCACTCTGCACATGATAAATAAGCCTTATACAATGATTTGGCGGAAAAAATGAAAAATGGTATATAAATATAGACTATATTATTTACCTTTTTTATTATTTTTTTCAGCCAAATAATTGTATAAGGCTTATTGATCATGTGCAGAGTCCCTGTGCTTTTTTCACTGTGAATGAATTCTAGGCCAATAAAAGAACAGTCGTTGAATGCGGTCTATCGACCGTAAATGGCGGGCTGGTATCTTGTTTTAAATTTTTAAATCATTTAAGGAAAATGATTTGGGCATAGGATTGGATGAATTGATTGAGGAACATGAGTTTGTATGCGGAAAAAGAGAAAGAGAGAAAAAAAACAACCAACATACCCGTTATCTGTTTGGTGGTGGAAACGGAAAAAAAAGCTTCTTCTTTATTTGCACTTAGTTGCGTGATCGTAGATGCATTATGTATGAACGTCAAATTATATATTATCAATAGTAATTTAGTGATAAATAAAACAAATAGAAGTGTTTCTACAATTATGAGTTTGTATGAAGTTTTGAGTGGATGAATGTTGATGGTATGAGCGCGCGTTACTTAGTTGAGTGTAATTGGAGATTGTTAGAGGAATTTTGTATCATGCATTATTTAAAAATGAGTATTTGTAAATGTCTTTGTGGGATGAATTGTAAGCATATGAAATATTTAAAATGTTCTTATTAGAAATCATCCAGCAATCAAATCATACACGTGGAATTGGCTTATGGTTCTCAGTTTAGATACCTTGAATTTACATCTCAAATTGAAAAATGGAAATAGTAACTATGTTTTGTTCATCGCACTTTACTTGAAAATAGAGAAGGGAGTTTTTAGAAACTTATGTCTAAAACCATTCGGCCTGGAGCCTTTAGGTTTGGATCGCAGAATGATCATGTGTTCCTTACAAAGATACTTGAAATGATCTGCGATGCTTTAGAGAACTCCAAAAGGTGTATACATCTTTTAATCTAAAAAGAAATAAACTAAAAAGAAAAATCAAAGCACTGAAGTACTGATGATGGACGTTTCTATTTGCTTACCAGAGTGATTCTTCCATTTGTTGAGAAAAGGGAAATTTTACGTTAAATTACGATAACAGGAAAATGACCTAACCCAAGTTCGCATCTTGCTTCAGATATACATTTCTCAACATATATCGTCGATCGTCAGCCAAAGTCCTGTAATGACAAGGTTTCGATAAATTTCGGCATTATGCCGGGTGTAGTTAAAAGGGTGATTGCCTGATCCATTGGGTATAAAAGGAAAGAAATGACAATTAGATTATCTAGGTATCATTATTTTTTGCAACTCTAATCGATTCTCTGTGGTCACAATCAAAATTCTGTTGTTATCTGTTTGAAAAATTCAATATAGGGATAATCAATTAAATTTCCGCGATTTTCATTTTCAAATGAAAAAAGGAAAGGGTAAGCACGCAAACACCCTCGAGATTGAATGTCGTGTGTTGAAAGGTAGAGTAAAACCCCATTGCAAAATCCTTTATCGCAAGACCTAACTGCTTTACATTACCTGCTCGCGTTGTATCCGTATTCATGTGTGTGATCTAGGTTATTATTCTATTATTAGTAGTAGTGTCAGGAGAGGTAACCATTCCTGTAATTCCATTTACCAAGTTCTCATGAGTGACCTCCCAGAGACCATTGGGAAACAAGGGGCAAATTACTCACTATGCCTGAAAAGTAGTTCTACGCAAGCAAAACATTCACCCGATCACAGAATTGCATATGATTTTGCACTAAAAAGATGTCTTTGAGGTTATTGCAAGTTAGGTAGAATCCTTGTTTCACTCCATTCTTAAAATGCATAGTTGTCAGACGGACACAATTCTTGGAAAAGAGTAAATTGAATCTAAGAGAGCACTACTGTTTTGAAAACCTATTAACATCTGACAGGATTGGTCAAACGCGGTATTAACACTGGTGAACGTTAACGTCCATCAACAAGAAATCTTTGAAACTGTTCACAAACAACTTTCAATGTCGGCAAGCAGCGGTGTCTTGTGGGTCTATACTTTTTTTACGCAAAATCTAATTTAGCCGATTACCGTGAGATCCTTTACTTAGATACGATATATACTGTAGCTTGAAAGGTTTAAAATCAATAGTTTGCTAATTTTCTACTCGGATGACTGTTTCCAAACTTAACATTTCCACTCACGCACTTGCGAACCAGAAACATGTTTGACGAGACAACATCATGTTTAACACAGCGGTGTGTAACGACAACTTGAACTGCTTCGGTTACTGGAAGCTTGTCTTTTGTACAGACTCGTTAGGTTTTGTGTGGGCCTACATGGTTACCAGGGAAGCGTTTGGTGCATTCTGCGAACTAGCCATTCTAAATTTGCTTTATTGCATAGCACAATTTTCTCCAATTTAAGTGACGGTCAAGGTCGGTATCTTTATTGGTGAAATTACCGAGATCTACGTGGCTGACGTTGGTGTTAATTCCAAGGTTGAGTGGTTAGGACGGTGGCGTTGGGATCGGAAAGTCCCGGGGTCGAACCCCATCTACACCACGGGAATTGTCTGGGAAAAATCTTTCTCCACTCAGGTGTACAAGTTGGAACACTTAAGATCCGAACACTAATGTACTGTCGCTGCAAATGGCGCAAAGAATTTACAGCAGGCACAAAGTTACTAAATGATTGCAGGTTAAGTTTAAAGTCAGGAAACAGAAAAATGACCGTAAAATCGAAGGGCATTATCAAGATAAAAATCAAAATGATAATTGAAAACTTTCTTGTCCGAAGTATACACTGCGAACAGCAAAATGGCTTCTTTTCCTTTTATTTTAAAGGGATAAGAAAGGTGTATTATTTAACCAAGCTGGTGCTCTCTTTGAAAATTTAAATTAGTCAAATTATGCTTTAACTAATGGCAAAAAAAATAAAAACTTTAATGCTAAGAGTTAGTTACTTTTGGGATCCCTTTTTGCCTGATATGTCGTGAGTTTATTTAAAAGTACCTTTTTGCCTGACATGGCATGTACAACTGATCAGTAAAAAAGAAGAAGAAGAAATAACGATGTATTGATTTACAAAAATAAATAAATAAGTATGTGAGAGTGTGAGTTCCAAAAACACGCGTTCATAAAATGTTGAACTACTTCTTATTTGAGCTCTTTCAACTGAAATAATTCAAATAAATCCCTTTTTCAAAAAAAAAAAAAATGATTTCGACCTAACGATCCATATGATTACTGCATGGATCTGTATGAGCCTTTCCGCAAGCGATCCACACTATTCGACAAAATGTGATCATTATTTAATAAGATAAATGATTTAGGCCAGAATCAGAGTAATATTGCATCCGTTTTATACGTTTATTTCTGAGATTTGAATCTCTTACCAATTTAAGTTCTCTGCGTACACCAAACATACTTATGATCATTTATTATATCAACGACCCTCACAGTATAGCAACGCATTATCGAATAAAATTTCTAAAATCAGTTTGACCTAACACAATTTTATATGTTGTACAAAATAATAGTCGGATAGAGGAATTTTCGCTTTTTGAGATAAGGTGTTTTTCGTATGACAACTCCTTAGAACTTAAGATGCAGATCTCAACCCGAATTTTGAGCAAAAGAAAGTATTTCATCTAAAATATAATGAAAATGCTTTTGATTGCTTTCATAGATAAGAAGGGGGATAACAAATCGCCGATAAAATATCTCCCAGCTCATGTAATAATAGTATTTCTAAAAAGCCTATAGATACTTCTCTGCGTACACTTTTACATAAAATAAGCTTTGGACAACACTTAAATTTCTAGAAGTGATAAAGTAGAATAGAGTAACGATTATGTTAAGGAGTTAAACAGTAAAATACATTATTAAAAAGTTATCTCCATATACACGAATCATTGAGTATTAAAAGATGTTTATGTAATTGAGATATTATCAGCATTTCTCTGCGTACACTACACAAATGCTTAATTAAATGTATCCCGAAAAGATAACAGAGCATGACAAGTCACCAATTAACTTTAAATGCGATTATTATGTAAATACGTTGATGCACTTTTTTCGGAAAGTTAAAAAAAGTCACATAGTCGTTATAAGGTGGTGGGTGGGGTAAATTAACAGATGAAAAAAGAGCGTTTGCCATGATATAAGCGAATTCAGAAATGTGTATATTATTGCTTTATCTACAATTCTCAATAACCAATGATAAGAACTCATAAATATGACTCAGAAATTTCTTACATGGTGTTTATAATAAGTACTTGGGTTCGTAACTCACTATTTTTTTCTCATTATAAGCACATAGGGTATGACTAAAAAAGGGCCCGTAACAAAAAATGTATACCACAATTTGATATTACAACGTGGCTGGCCATGTTCAGGAAGGTTTAAAGATTGCATATCTGTAGTCAGACCTTTTTCTGGCAGGTATGTTGAACTAAGTCGAAAAATAAGCCTAGTACAGAAAATGCCGCCTAGTCTAGTAAGATTGCTAATCTTAATTATTTTGATTTGAATTTGCCACAGGTCCACCGACCAAGGTGATACAAAGAAACCGGAACACGGTATCGGAAAATACCTATATCCCCATTCAGTACGGTTCATACGTGATCCGAAGTAATGAATAAAAATCATATATGTGAAAATACAATGCAATGATGGCAAATTTAGTTATAAGCCTTTTTTCCTACAAAAATTGTTTTTGTGAATCATTTGTACACAAATTGAAAACTGCCCCCCCCCCCCCCCAAAAAAAAACCCAAAAACAAACACACACAAAAAAAAAAAACCAAAAAAAAAGTGCTTTAAAGTTAAACAATACAACCAGATTGTATTTCTGCAGTTTTGTATTTTGTCTTTCCGTTGTATCGACTGAGAATTGTGAAATTATGGCTTTAGTATTCTTACCGTCTTCTTTTGAAAGTACCTTTGACCTTCAAGAACATACTAGAAAGAAAATGTATTCTTTGAAATTATCGGGTACGTAATGTCAACACATGACAAAGAGATGTAACGCTTAAATATGACTTTCTTCTTTCAAGTTGGATAGTTAAATCTCCTTAATTTTTTACAAGATTACAATTGCTGAAATAACGATAAATATTTTGATTACCAGGCTTTTGAAAGATGCAACCAAAGTGAAGGAGCAAACGTGTACAGTATGATAGTTGTAATTGTCACTTGTGGTCGTGTACATTGGCAGTTTGATCACTTGAAGTAACTTCTATTTTGACACGGAAACTCTATGTAATATTGTCTTGGTTTTTTCGAGCGTATTTTGATTTAAAAATTGATTATTTTTTATTTAAAACTTATTTGTTAAAAAAAATGAGGTTATGCGAGATGCACTGGTATACGCATATGACCCTCAATACAGATTTAAATGCCCGTAATAGATTTACCTGGTAAGATAAACTGACATTATTTTCAAGATATCCAAAGAATGTCCGAATGATTCGTTTTCTTTCTGTGCATATTAAAAGAGAATGGCCGTTTTTAAACGCGATCTGTGTCTTGAATTTTATAGTTTTGATTTCATTATTTTCTTTACTATCGTTTCACTATAATTTCATGTATGTTATAAGTCTTGTTTGTTACTATACAACTCTCTACCCGTCCTGTATAGCCCAACAGTTTTTGTGAAACACCTGAACCCTGCGTCTAGGATGGCCATGATTGGCTTAGTGATTATCGCGTTCGTCTTGTAAACCATTACTAATCCTTATCAAACATTTATTATTTTTTACTGTGTATTATTATGATTTTTACATTTATTATGGGTCAAGCCCTGACCACAACAATGTTCATTTGCAGATTTCTTGTTTGTAAAAAAAATATAATCAGCATTTTGGTTATTTTTAGCAAAACTAACTTAATAAAATTTTAATGTGTCAACTCAATCAGTCAGTGTCAAGAACATATTTCTGAATAAAAATCTAATAGCTTCGTGACAATTTTACACGAATCTTATATTGTATACATACTAAAAGATAAAGTTGTTAGTTTTCTTACATCACAGAAAATGAAAGATGAGAAAGAAAGAACAGTCTTTCTGCTTCTATGCTTTAGATTCCGCTGCTAATACACTTCATATTATGCATTTTGTAAATTCAAGAAATATCTTGCACCATACTTAAATAAAACGGTAAATAAAATGTTGAGCGATATCAAATTACCCAGTCATGAAAACGACGTTTCAATTTTCATTATATATTTTTATGTTTATTGACACAATCTATGACCTTGGTCGGCCTTCTGAATACCATGTATTCAACTACAGTAAAGAGAGAGTCTCTGACCGGACAACTCTCCCTCCGGGAGATAAAAACATCAATGATGGGATAGGAATAATGATAAAAATTGGTGTGTTTTCTAGTTCCGTCGTATGTTTGATGTATCAAATTAGACACTTTTATATTGATACAAAGATAACGAGAGTGTGTGTTTGTCACTACAGTAATTGCCCTTGTAAGTCTATACCATGTCAAGGCAAAAAGCGTCTGATTAGTTCGTGAACAGACGAGACTTCGTAGTAACGTAGGGCTATTTTATGAAAATCAATTATAGTTCCGTATACATTTGAAATAAAATCGCTATTTAGCCTAAAACAGCACGTTATTGTACACCATTTTAAAGCTTTTGTATAGCTCATTACATTCTGATACCCATGACTATGATTAAAATTTTCCATCGAGTTTGTTTATAAATTTCGACAAAAAGCGCATGTAGCGCGAAACAAGCTTCTCTTTTAATACATGTTTAGAATGCCATAAAATCTTGGAATTTTTAAAATTCTCTACACGTGGAAAAAACAACAACAAAAAACGGAAACGCTGCTAGAATGAAGCAATAAAAAAATTCAACTTAAAAGTAAACATACCAAGGAAAGGAAATTGTAAAATGTTAACACATTAAATAAAATTGCCAGATTTTATATCTTCAGTAAGAATTTGGTGTATTTTCCTGTCTTAATTAAATACAAAACCTTCGCCTGAAAAAGGTTGAAAAAATATCACGTTTTTTTGCAATATCAGAATATGACATACGAGGGTTGATCCAAAAGTTCGTTAAATGAGATTATAAATCATAAGAAAAGTTAACTATCAAAATAAAAATGATACAGTCCTTAAATACATCATCTGTGTAATTAACGTGGAAAATTCAAAAATGTTTAGATTTAATAGCAACTGAAAAATGCATGAATTAAACCAAAGACCCCTACTAACGCGGGGGAGCAAGAACGTCAAATACGACGTTAATGATATTTCACTTCTTTGTAGCCTCCGCTTACTCTCAATCATTTCTGTGCCTGATACACCAAGTTGCAGAAATTATCCACATACCTTTCGAATCAAATTTGTTTAGAATTTTTGTATGCATGGTGTTTCCAATAAAGTGGAGAGCAAAAAACTGTGCATTTATTTTTGGAAAATAATGAGAATCAATTGGCATATATTCGTTCGTTGAAACTCTATTAGACCATTCTATATACTTCTTTGAAGCCTTACCCTCTTTGAATATCCGGGATAGCATAAGGTAAAGTTCTCTTCTGCACAATTTAATCATTTTTATAAATTATCTGAAATGTTTGAATAGGTGTACAACATAGATCATGGCGAAATTCGAAAAATGAATGGTATTCATAATTTGGTGTTCACGTCTTGTCAATCTTTCCTCGAATATTCTGTTTTCCTAAAATATTCTATGTGCGTAAGAAATCTTCCAATATACTTTGAAATATGACAAATAATTCCTATTTGCTTCCTTTTTAATTTAGCAAAGGAATTCCAACTAAAGTTACAGAAAACTTACAGAAAACCTGATTAATTCAACAGAATTTTTTTTCTCTTATTCTACGCTGCAAAAAAACAGGTAAATTTACGTTAAGCTTTATAGTCTCAGTTCGCTGCTACGTCTCAGACACAAACAGAAAAGTACGTTAATTTCATTAAAGGAAGGCAAGAAACATTGAATACCTGGCTACACTTCTCTTCTCTTGAAAGAGGACTTATTTGGCATTCTTAGCTCTAGAGCTCTCTATGGACAGCTTTTAGACAAACTCTTTGTAAACAGAGACGTAAGAAAATATCAAGGCATCAAGGTATCTAGGACTTCAGCGCGTTTTTATTATCCCCCGCCGTTTTTGGCGACGGGGATATAGTAATGGTCTCCGTCCGTCATTCCGTCACTAAACTTGTACGGAGCATATCTCCTAAAGTAGTCTAGCTTTCAACTTGAAACTTTATAGGTGGATAGATCTTATGAAGGAGAAGTGCAGTGCACAAGAACTACAACTATTGCTTGTATAATTTTGGAGTTTTTGCCCTTTGTTATTTGAAATACTTAGATCCGGAGCATATCTCTGAAAGTTGAATAGCTATCAACTTGAAACTTAATGGGTAGATAGATCTTGTGCAGGAGAAGTGCAGCGCACAAGAACTACATCTCTTGCTTGCATAATTTTCGAGTAATTGCCCTTTGTTATTTTAAATACTTTCTTTTTGACCGGACCATATCTCCTATAGTATAAAAGTTATCAACCTGAAACTTTATAGGTAGATATATCTCATGCTGGAGAAGTGTAGTGCACAAGAACTATAGCTCTTGCTTGCATAACTTTGGAGTTATTGCCCTTTGTTATTTGTATCCTAAGATTTTGTACGGAGCATATGTCTGAAAGATAAAAAGCTATCAACTTGAAACTTTATAGGTGTAAAGTGGAGTGCACAAGAACAACAACTTTTGCTTGCATAATTTTGGAGTTATTGCCCTTTGTTATTTTAACTTTGCTCTTTGTCGCGGGCATATCTCTAAAAGTATAATTGCTATCACATTACTATCAACTTGAAACTTCATAGGTGGAAATGAATGAATGAATAGCTTACGGTAATGAATGCAATAAATATTTTTGTTAATTGATAAAATAAGTCAGTAATTGTTATCTAAGCATTTTTCAACAAGAGTCAAATTCGGGGAAAAAAACAAGGTATACAATGCCTGATATATATAACAAAATCAGAATTAAAAGGTTGTGGTTTTAAATTAAGGTAGAACGATACTGTTGTCTTCTTATTATTCAAATGTTTTGTTTTTTTTTTTTTTTGTTTTTTTTTTTTTAATTAATTAATTTATTCATTCAAAGCATTATAATACAAAGCTATATAGCCTTTTGTTTGGATTTTTTCTATTTTTGTATTTTTCACACTGTATAACACTGGCAAACGTTGTTAATGTACCTTCACCCAAAATGGTTGGTAGATAATTGTCTTTGATTCTGGCATCATGATGAACCCTTGATACTGACCGTAACCTTTGACCTACTTTCTTAAATATTGAAATTTTAGGGCTAGGACTGTGTTAATTCAATACTTAATGTTGGTAGATGATTGTCTATTATTCAGGCATCACGTTGAACGCAAGACCAAGTTCTTGACCTTTGGCCTTCTTACTTAAACATTGAATTATTATGTCTAAGACTGTATTAAGCCAATAATAATGTTTGGTAGATAATTGTCTTTGATTCTGGCATCATGGTAGACCTTTGATCCCATCTTGCCCTTTGACTACTTTCTTAAATATTAAATTTCGTTTCTATTTAATAACAAAAACGGTTGGTATATGATCGTCTTTGATTTTGGCATCAAGTTGAACCCTTGATCCACACCATGTTCATTGACCTACTTTCTTAAATTCACAGTTATAGCGTGTAGGACTGTATTAAGTCAATAAGAAAGGTTCGAAGATGATTGTCTTTGATACGGTCATCTTGCTGAACCCTTGAACCTGACTGTGACCCTTGGTCTACATTGTTAAATATTGAATTATTAGGGCTACGACATTATTAAATCAAGAATAAATGTTGGTGAATGATTGTCTTTGATTCTAGCATTCCGCTGAACTTTTGATTGGAACCTTGACCTTTGACCTACTTTCTAAAAAAATGAAATATCGGGTCAAAAACTATATTTTACTACTAGTAAGTGTTTGTGGATGATTGTCTTTTATTCTGGCGCCATGAAGAACCCTTGTCCTTGACCATAACCTTTGACCTACTTTGTTGGTTTTTGAATAATCGGGTCAAGGACTTTTTAAATAAGGGTAAGATTTTCATTTTCACAGACCTTGACCATCTTTTTAAAATCATATATTTTTTTTTAAAATTCACTTAAAACATTCTTCTGGTTCCCTCGGGACGATTCTAATGGAGCGATACTTGGCCCGCCTGTGACTCAAGTCTGTCTTGTTTATGAATGTGGGGCATTTCATATATAAAGTATCTCTTAAGGGAAGCCTCGAAAAGAGTAACGGTCATGGAAATATCTTTGGAAGCAGCCACCATTACTTATTTGTAAGGCTTCCAAGTTTTGATCACCGAACACATATCAGCTGAAATAAAACAAAATATAGAGGAATAGCTACAGAAACGACAACAACACGTTCAGCGTCATTTTGCTACCAAAATGTATTAAATACATTTTTCTTTCAATACCGAAACTACAGGGTTATCCGCCTACATTGTTATTTGGTATGGCCGATCTCCCATTGGAAACAATCGTGCGTGGTTAGGATGATTTCTTGATGATCCTTGTCGACTTCCCGAACATTAAAGGGTTGCCAAGAGCAAGGGGTCCGTTTAACTTAACTTCTTACGAAAAAAAAAAATAATAATAATAATAATAATAATAATCGCAAGTCAAACTCGCAAATTCTACCTGGTGTTTCCATTGATAGTTATATTCTGCCTTTAAATATCTAATTGGAATCGTCATCTAAAGATGATTCCAATGAGATGATGCATGTCAGAATTCCAAATTTAGTTACTACTGTAGAAGCAACTTTAAATTTTGACTTTCGCGAAAAATGATCGCAAGATTTTTAGTAACACAGGCCCCAGGTTTCCATTGAAATCTTTAAAAAAAAAAATTTGGTGATCTATTTGCTTTTTACTTCCTTATCAGATCAGTACTTGATACAAAAGCCATTGATTGGGATGCTCACTTTCTTTGTCTTTTGTTTGTTTTCGCCTTTTTATTTCATGACAATTTAAGCAGTGGTCGTATAATTCTACAGTAAAAGAAACTGAAGAGAAAAAATATAAAGAATCACAGAATTTTTGTTACGCAATTCCAATTACTTCTGTGGGTCTAACAGCCCACATGAAGTGTTATGCAGATAACAAAATCACATTAACGTTGTGGCAATCGTTTTCGAGTGCGTCGGTAATGATTTGTCCTCGTGAAGATGTCTTGAATAGCATATCCTCCTGTAATCGCTGTTTTAGCAGCAAACATTTTTGGTTGGCTTTTTTTATGTTTACAGTGAAAAATATCATGAAAATGACACTCGTCCCCTTGATAGCATTTCTTAGTCGCTCAATTAAGGTTCCATATATTAATTATTAACCCTCTTTCAAACCATTCAAAAGCGCTCCAAAATCGCTTAAACGATAAAATAAAACTACATTCAAAATAAATAAAGCTAGAAAAATACGCTATTTCACTTACATAATTAAATTGTAAGCGTCTGATTGGTTTTTGAAGACATAGGGAGCTATCTATGGAACTTGAATGCATATTTTATGAAATAGATGTTATAATTATCGCTAGTTTTATTCATCTGCGAAATTGGATTTACTCCCTTATATTTCACTCAAAACTCACTAATTTGATTTCATTCCAAAATCATCCACCTTGTCATTTTAACGATATTGTTTTCTGTATATATCAATATTCCTGTCCCCCTAGAGCAATAGAGCGAAGGTAGATGAGTTTGGTGAGAGGTTGGGTGGTTAGGTGGTTTTTTATTTGATTAATGAAAAGAATATTCCTTTCGATACAAAATAACAAAAAACCAGCATAGGTCTCCGGACAAAATTTTGAGAAATTTCTATTTATTTACAAAAAATGAAATGAAAAAAGAACGTCAAATCTTAAAAATCGCGAAATTGAATGTGCACAAAAATTAAACGACTGGCTCGGGTGCTCTTGTACTTTCTAAATGAAACTTTTTCCGTAGAAATCGACAGCTTAATTCAGAAAATATTTTGCAAATAATGATTTTGGCGGATCGAAAAGGGGTTGGCCACTTAATCACGTCACGACGTCAAATGAAGGAGCTTCAGATCCTTTTCATAGCTAATTACCGAATTTCAAATATTTAAATCTTAGCAGTCATTGTTAGATTTTAAGAAAGTCGAAAATGCGACCATGTTATCTGTACGCAGTTACCTTAAACTCAATAACCATCTCTACAGCAAAAGTGAAAACAGGACTGACTGTTGAGACAGTTCGATATTCAAACTCAACAACCATCTCTACAGCAAAAGTGAAAACATGGCGGATTGTTGAGCCATTTTGAAATTCAAACTCAAAAACCAGCTCTACAGCAAAACTGACAAAATTCTTGCTTGGTGAGATGATTCGGCATTATAACTTAATACCCAGCATAACAGCAAACCTTTGAAGGCGACTCCTTTATTAATCAGATCGACTATAAAACTCCACAACCAGAAAAAAACCTATACAAACATGTCCTTTTGATCGTTGACCAAGTATGCCATTCTAGGAAAATACGAGCTATGCAAAAAAACAGATGCAGATAGAAATATCGTGAAACTTACAAGTTGATTGATTTTGAAATGGTATTGAATGAGAGTGTGTGGCGATTTTTGAACGTAATCGAAGGGAGGTAATACAAACCTGAAAATTCGTTTACGTCAGAAGAAATATCGATATTTTATTCATCCCTTTTTAAAAAAAAAACTTACCTATTTTTTTGTAAAAAAAAAATTGTGTATTTTCGTGAACGCTTTCGAGTCATAATCTTTTAAAAACATACGATATTTTCTTCGAATAAATTGAAGCTGTGAAACATCCCGAATGATCCTTGTTTTTTTTAATGATTTTACAGCGCTTCTAAAATGTTCCACTGTTTGGAATGAATAGAGCGTAATTTGAGCGATTTGGATCAAAAATGGTTTTGAATGGGATGGGTGAATATTTCAGGGTGTTTGTAAAAGCAAAGGGACTGTCTGGTGAGCTGTTTCAACCTCAAAAAACTTTCTTTGAAATAGTTCTTTGAAAATCCCCTTGCGCTGATTTATAAATTTTCTGGTTTTAAAATGCAATTTTAAGAAAAAATGTTTTGCAGTTCTTCAGTATAATAGTTTTTTAACATTGGCCGTAGTTATGTTTTCTTGGTAAATTTGAGTTGAGTAACTTACATGAAAGTAATGCTGACCAAGTATGGCTAGCGTCGAAAATGCAAAAGGTCCCTTTATAACCCAAGGCCTAAAGTATATTTACAGGATACATTTGAACCATGTGTGTTTTCCGAGATCTTTATTTCTCAAAAGTATCATTTAATGCCACCTACAAGGCCACACAATAAGTTGTTTACGCTAATTTGGATAATAAGATATTTTCGCATACTTTCTTCGCTTCTGGCAAAACTTGTTTTTACTTCGAACAAAACGGATGTTTTTAAATCAGAGGTGAAAAGGTTAACACTTCTGTCATCAACGACAGGCGGATTGATAGATCCAATAAAAAGCCAAATGACATATTTTTTCTCTTATGTCCGTCCAACTTTGAAATGTATAAACCGAGAAAAATCTATATGGACAACAACAGTTCGACAAAAATCTCCGACACAATTTACTTTTTTTCATCCGATACCTTGAGGAATTTTGGTTTTCAGAATTGTTGAAAGGTGATTGCGCCCACCCGTCTTCATGTGTGAAATCCCAGCCTATCAATTATTCCAAACACTCACTCAAACCATTCAAAAACGCTCCAAATTTACTCAAATGAAAAGATCACAAAGTTCACTAAAAATAGACATAGCTAGAAAAAATCGCTGTTTTACTGACAAAAATTGAAATTTTATAAGCGTTTGATTCGTTGTTGTAGAAAAGGGAATTATTATATTTCATTTAAGGGAGGTATAAATATCGCTAATTTTATTCATCCTGGCAAATTTATGCGGTATTGGATTACCCCTCTTTAATTTCATTCAAAACTCACCAGAGGACAAACAAAAGTTTGTCCTTATTAAACGAGGGACCTTAAAACCTGCCAATGACAGACAAAACAATTAATGACATATCAGAAGAAAAAGAGCTTATCGTAAAGTATGAAAAATCTGGAAAACCCGTGTGGAAAGCACAGGCCTAGCTCGGGTTGAGACTTCTACCTTACCGACTTATTTCTATAGAAAGTAGAATGAACACTATACTTATCTTAGTTAAAACTGATTATGCCACGACTGGGGGACTTATTTTAAACCTGATTTTTCTGAATAATTCTTAGATGGAACACGTTTGCGCGACAGATTAGTTTTGACGTAGTGAATAGAAGAAATAGGGCGGGAAAAATGGAACTTGTAAACAAGAGCAACCTGTTTGTGACAGTTGGAATCACGCTTTATTTATTTCATATTCGTACTTTCCAGACTAGGGTATTAGCCAAATATATTTTGCTCCCGCTGTAAGATTTAAGACAAATGTTTTTAATAGATATGGCATTTGAAAGAACACGGTGAAAGTAATATAAAAGAAGATTAATGGTACAGTGTCTAGATAATTTACAAGTAACCAAACAATTGTATATCATGAACTGATTTTCTTCAAGACAGAAAGTTTTGGTATATTCATGTTCCATGTCAAATACAAGGGTAGAGTTGTATAGTTAAATAAGCATTTCCAGTAAATAACATTTTCACATTTCCACAGATTAATTCATGGTTAAAATATATATTTACAAAAACAAACCATGGAAAATGAACAAGTATGATTTTGGAATGATTTCGGAATGAAATTGAAAGAGTGGGATGAATGAATTTTTAAGTGAAATTCAAAGGAGCAAAAACAGTACGGCTTCTTTCGTCCGCATTGGACGAAATTATCAATATCTATTTCCCCCCTGAAATAGACGCGATTTTATTTTTGTGTGTCTGCACGGACCAAATAGGTGCTTTAAATCCACACAAGCCAATAAAATCATGGAACAATTAAATCGATTTTAATTAAATGTTGATCGTTTTGAACGATTTCGAAATTTTTTCTTACGATTTCGAAACGTCTTTAATCGATTTCAGTGAGTTTTTTGAATAAATGAATGGAGCGCTGAGCGAGCGATTAAGAATTTGTTTAACCGACGTTAAAGTTATTTTCGCCATGTTATTAACTGTAGGAATGTGAAAGACCTTGAGGGTCTTCTGCCTGTATCTGGAGAAATGTAAATCCCAAAAACGAATCAATCACCGGTCATCCCCTATTTGTACTCTCATCACCTTATTGTACTTGGATTATCGGTTTTGCTATCTATCTATCTATCTATCTATCTATCTATCTATCTATCTATCTATCTATCTATCTATCTATCTATCTATCTATCTATCTATCTATCTATCTATCTATCTATCTATCTATCTATCTATCTATCTATCTATCTATCTATCTATCTATCTATCTATCTATCTATCTATCTATCTATCTATCTATCTATCTATCTATCTATCTATCTATCTATCTATCTATCTATCTATCTATCTATCTATCTATCTATCTATCTATCTATCTTTCTTTCTTTCTTTCTTTCTTTCCTGAATTTTTTTACAAGAGTACAATTGCTGAAACGACGATGAATATTTTGATTATCAGGCTTTTGAAAGATGCAACCAAAGTGAAGGAGCAAAAGTGCACAGTATGCTAGTTGCAACGCCATAGTATTATTGATCATTAGGTACTTAGCATACTTTGATTGTTAAATATACAATTTGATTATAGTTTGAGTTACTTCCCTTTTGCTTTGTAATCCACCATTCTATCTTCATGAAAGCACGTATCAACCGTACTTGCTATTTGTCTTTATAAGATCATATTTCCTTACTGGCGTGGTGGCAGCGGTGTCTTGATGAACCTAGACGTTTCCTACTGCTATTTACACCTTCATCAACCCACTAATTAAAAGATTTCCTTACTTACAATTGTAACCTGTGGTCGTGTACATTGGCAGTTTGATCACCTGGAGCAACTTCTATTTTGACACGGAAACTCTAGGTAATATTGTCTTTTTTTTTCGCGCGTATTTTGATTTCAAATTTGATTTTTTTTTTTTTCATTAAAAACTTATTTGTTAAGAAATGAGGTTGTTCGAGATGCACTGGTATACGCATACGACCCTCTTAACAGATTTAAATGCCTGTAATAGATTCACCTGGTTATATAGACTGACATATTTTTTTTTTCAAGACACCAAAAGACTGTCCACATGATTCGTTTTCTTTCTGTGCATAATCAAGGTGAATGACAGTTTTTAAACGCGATCTGTTTCTTGAATTTCATGATTTTGATTTCATTTTTTTTCTATCATTTCACTATAATTTCATGTATGTAATCAGTCTTGTTTCTTACTATACAACTCTCTACCCTTCCTGTGTAGCCGAACGGTTTTTGTGAAACGCCTGAACCCTGAGTCTAGGATGGCCATCTTTGGCTTAGTGATTATCGCGTTCGTCTTGTAAACCATTACATATCTTTAAAAAACATTTATTATTAACTATTATGTATTATTATGATTTTTATATTTATTATGGGTCAAACCCTAACCACAACAATGTTCCTTTTCAGATTTCTTGTTTGTGAAAGAATATAATCAGCATTGTGGTTATTTTTAGCAAAACGAACTTAATAAAATTTCAATGTGTCAACTCAGTCAGTCAGTGTCAAGAATATATTTCTGAATAAAAATCCAATAGCCACGAGACAGTCATACACGAATCTTATTATTGTATACATACTAAAAGTTAAAGTTGTTAGTTTTCTTACATCGCAGAAAATGAAAGGCGAGAAGGAAAGGTAAATCTTTCTGATTCTATGCTATATAGATTCCGCTGCTTATACACTTCATATTATGCATTTTGTTAACTCAAGAAATATCTTGCATCATACTTTAATAAAACTGTAAATGAAATGTTGAGCAATATAAAATTTCCCAGTCATAAAAACCACGTTTCAAGTTTTATTATATATTTTTATGTTGATTAACACAATCTATGACCTTGGTCGGCCTTCTGAATACCATATATTCAACTATTCACAAATGAATACAGTAAAGAGAGAGTCTCTGACCGGACAACTCTCCCTCCGGGAGATAAAAACATCAATGATGGGATAGGAATAATGATAAAAATTGGTGTGTTTGCTAGTTCCGTCGTATGTTTGATGTATCAAATTAGACACTTTTATATTGATACAAAGATAACGAGAGTGTGTGTTTGTCACTACAGTAATTGCCCTTCTAAGTCTATACCATGTCAAGGCAAAAGGCGTCTGATTGGTACGTGAACAGACGAGACTTCGTAGTAACGTAGGGCTATTTTATGAAAATCAGTTATAGTTTCAATTAGATTTAAAATAAAAATCGCTTTTAGCATAAAACAGCAAGTAATTGTAAATCATTTTAAAGCTTTTGAATAGCTCTATCTTATAGACATTACATTCTGATACCCATGACTATGATTACTTTTTTTATCGAGTTTTATATTATTTTCGCCGAAAAACGCATGTAACGCGAAACATGCTTCTTTTTTATACATTGTCAGAATTCCATAAAATCGCGGATACGCTCTTTCACATCGTGTTATTTTAAAGACAAATACGTAGAATACTAGTACTATTGCAGTGTGAATTTTGAAAATTTCAAATATAATTTTGCGAAAATCTCTACACATGAAAAAAAAGAAAGAAAAAAACCCCGAAAAGTTAAACGCGTCTAGAAATGAAGTAAAAAGCGACGACTAAAAAATTCAACGTAAAAATAAACATACCAAGTAAAGGAAATTGTAAATGTAAAACACATTTAAGAAAATTGTCAGTTTTTTATTTCTTCAGTATGACTTGGTGTATTTTGCCTGTCTTAATTAAATGCAAAAACTTCGCATGAAAAGGGTTGAAAAATTATCACGCTTTTTTAGAATATCTGAATATGGCATATGACTGATGAAACGCGTTTTTTCCTTTCTCTCTAATTCTACGCTGCAAAAATAACGCCAAACTACGTTACGCTTTATAGCCTCGGTTCGCTGCTACGACTCAGACACAGAGTTAATTTTGCTAAAGGGATTTAAGAAATATTGAATACCTGGCTACTCTTCTCTTCCCTTGAACGAGGACTTATTTTGCATTCTTAGCTCCAGAAACTGGAACACGTTTAAACTCTTCCCTATGGTCTGCTTTTTGACAAACTCTTTGTTAACAGAGACGTAAGCAAATATCAAGGGTATCTAGGACCATGGCGCGGTTTTATTATCCCCCGTCGTTTTTTTGCGACGGGGATATAGTAATGGTCTCCGTCCGTCATTCCGTCGTTCCGTTACTAAACTTGTCCGGAGCATATCTCCTGAAGTATTTTAGCTTTCAACTTGACACTTTATAGGTGGATAGATCTCATGCAGGAGAGGTGCAGTGCCCAAGAATTACATCTCTTGCTTGAATAATTTTGGAGTTCTTGCCCTTTGTTATTTTAAATACTTAGATTTTGTCCGGAGCATATCTCTAAAGATGAATAGCTATCAACTTGAAACTCAATAGGTGGATAGATCTAATGCAGGAGAAGTGCATTGCACAAGAACTACATCTCTTGCTTGCATAATTTTCGAGTAATTCCCCTTTGTTATTTTGAATACTTACATTTTGTCCGGAGCATATCTTCTAAAGTACAAAAATTATCAACTTAAAACTTTATAGGTGGATAGATCTCATGCAGGAGAGGTGAAGTGTCTAAGAACTACAACTCTTGCCTGCATAATTTTGGAGTTATTGCCCTCTGTTGTTCTAAATACTCAGATTTTGTCCTGAGTGTATCTCTTAAAGTTAAATAGCTATCAACTTAAATTTTTATAGGTGGATAGATCTCATGCAAGAGCAGTGCAGTGTACAAGAACTACAACTCTTGCTTGCATAATTTTGGAGTAATTCCCCTTTGTTATTTGTTTCCTGAATTTTTGTACGGAGCATATGTCTGAAAGTTAAAAAGATATCAACTTGAAACTTTATAGGTGGACAGATCTCATAGAGTAGAAGTGCAGTACACAAGAACAACAAATCTTGCTTGCATAATTTTTGATTTGCCCTTTATTAATTTAACTTTACTCTATGCGGGGGCATATCTCTTAAAGTATAATTACTATCAAATTGCTATCAACTTGAAACTTTATAGGTTGGAAAGATCTTCTTGATGAGAAGTGCAGTGCACAATAACTATAACCCTTACTTGTATGAATTTCCATTTAATGCCCTTTGTTATTTTAAAGACTTAAATTTCGTAGGGGGCATATCTCTTAAAGTACAAAAGAACCCTTAATCTATTAGGCTTCAATTTACTATCAAGCTTTCATAGGAATGAATAACTTACGGTATTGAATGCAATATATATTTTTTTTTGTAAATAGATAAAATAATTCAGTAATTCTTAGCTAAGCATTTGTCCACAGAGGTCAAATTCGGGGATAAAACAAGGTATACAATGTCTGATATATATATAACAAAACCAGGCTTAATACGATTATGAAATTAGATTATGGTTTTAAATTAGATAGAAAGATACTGTTGTCTTCTTTTATTCAAATGCTTTTTTTAGATTAATTAATTTATTTATTCAAAGCATCATAATACAAAGCAATATAGCCTTTTGTTTTGGATTTTTTCTATTTTTGTATTTTTCACACTGTATAACACTGGCAAACGTTATTAATGTACCTTAACCCAAAATGGTTGGTAGATAATTGTCCTCGATTCTGGCATCATGATGAACCCTTGATACTGACCGTTACCTTTGACCTACTTTCTTAAATATTGAATATTTATGGCTAGGACTGTGTTAATTCAATACTTAAGGTTGGTAGATGATTGTCTATTATTCTGGAATCACGCTGAACGCAAGACCAAGTTCTTGACCTTTAGCCTACTTTCTTAAATATTGAATTATTTTGTCTATGACTGTATTAAGCCAATAATAATATTAGGTAGATGATTGTCTTTGAGTCTAGCATCATGAAAGACCTTTGATCCCAACCTTGCCCTTCGACTACTTTCTTAAATATTAAATAACGTTTGTATTTAATAAAAAGATGGTTGCTATATGATCGTCTTTGATTTTGGCATCAAGTTGAACCCTTGATCCACATCATGTTCATTGACCTACTTTCTTAAATTCACAATTATAGCATGTAGGACTGTATTAAGTCAATAAGAAAGGTTCGAAGATCATTCGGTCATCATGCTGAACCATTGAACCTGACTGTGACCTTTGGCCTACTTTGTTAAATATTGAATTATTAGGGCTACGACAATATTAAATCAATAATAAATGTTCGTGGGCGATTGTCTCTGATTCTGGCATTCTATTGAACCCTTGATTATAACCTTGACCTTTGATATACTTTTAAAAAAAAAATAATTATCGGGTCAAGAACTATATTTTGCTACAAGTAAGTGTTCGTGGACGATTGTCTTTCATTCTGACACCCTGTAGAACCCTTGTCCTTGACCATGACCTTTGACCTACTTTGTTGGTTTTTGAATAATAGGGTCAAGGACTGTATTAAATCAAGAGTAAGATTTTGATTTTCACAGACCTTGACCATCTTTCTAAAATCAAAGCTTTCTGAAATTTCACTTAAAGCAAATTAATCTTTCTTCTGGTTCCCTCGGAACAATTCTACTGGAGCGGTACTTGGCCCTCCTGGGCCTCAAGTCTGTCTTGTTTATGAATGTGGGGCATTTTCAACAACTGTTCGTGCGCAAAGAAAAGCCTCTAGCAAGTCATTTTTAATGATTGACCAGAGTCTTCGCAATACGTTCTATAGAACGACAAGGTCTCAAATTCAGAGGCCCGTTTTACCAAACCTCTTTCGAAAGGTGACAAGCGAAAATCATTTTTGCATAAATTGCTTTTCTATGCCACTTAAAGTCTCTCCATCATTCACACTTGAAATGATTGAAAATAACGGGCACATACTGTTATTGTGAAATCGACAAATGTCCCATCCGGAAATTTGAAATTTATTGAAACATTACTTAATTTTTGGTTGTCATCATTTCCATTTATATTTCCGAGGACACTAGAGTAACCATAATCAAAGTATTTCATAAAGTATCTCTTAAGGGAAGCCTCGAAAAGAGTCACGGCAATGGAAATATCTTTGGAAGTATTCAACAATACTTATTTGAAATTGTTAGGCTTCCCAGTTTGTATCACCGAACACATATAAGCTTAAAAATAATGAAGATATTAAAGAAAAGCTACAGAAACGATAACAACACGTTCAGCGTCATTTTGCTACCAAAATGTAGTAAATATAAGTGTTTTCAATACGGAAGCTACAGGGTTAATCGCCTACATTGTTATTTGGTATGGCCGATCTCCCATTGGAAACAACCGTGCGTGGTTGGGATGATTTCTTGGTGATCATTGTCGACTTCCCGAACATTAAAGGGATTCCCAGAGCAAGGGGGTCCGTTTTACTAAACTTCTTACGAAAAAATAATAATGATAATAATCGCAAGTCAAACTCGCAAATTCTACCTGGTGTTTCTATTGATAGTTATATTCTGCCTTTAAATATCTAATTGTAATCGTCATCTAAAGATAATTCCAATGAGATGATGCATGGCAGAATTCCAAATTTAGTTACTACTGTAGAAGCAACTTTAAATTTTGACTTTCGCGATAATGATTGCCAGATGCTTAGTAAAACAGGCCCCAGGTTTCTATAGAAATCTTCAAAAAAAATCTTTGGTGATCTATTTGCTTTTTACTTCCTTATCAGTTCAGTACTTGATACAAAACATTTGATTGACATGCACACTTTCTTTGTCTTTTGTTTTTTTTCGCCTTTTTATTTAATAACAATTTAAGCAGTGGTCGTATAATTCTATGGAAAAAGAAACTTAAGAGAAAAAATATAAAGAATCCGAGAATTTTTGTTACGCAATTCCAGTTACTTCTGTGGGTCTAACAGCCCACATGAAGTGTTATGCAGATAACAAAATCACATTAACGTTGTGGCAATCGTTTTCGAGTGCGTCGGTAATGAGTTGCCCTCGTGAAGATGTCTTGAATAGCATATCCTCCTGTAATCGCTGTTTTAGTAGCAAACATTTTTGGTTGGCTTACTTTTTCATGTTTACAGTGAAAAATATCCTGAAAATGACACTCGTCCCCTTGATGGCATTTCTTAGTCGCTCAATTAAGGTTCCATTCATTAATTCTCAACCCTCTCTCAAACCATTCAAAAGCGCTCCAAAATCGCTAAAACGATAAAATAAAACTACATTCAAAATAAATAAAGCTAGAAAAATACGCTATTTCTCTTACATAATTAAAATTGTAAGCGTCTGATTGGTTTTTGAAGAAATATGGAGCTACTTATGGAACTTGAATTCATATTCTATTAAATAGATGTTATAATTATCACTAGTTTTATTCATCTGCGATATTGGATTTACTCCCTTTTATTTCACTCAAAACTCACTAATTTGATTTCATTCCAAAATCATTCACTTTGTCACTTTCACGATATTGTTTTCTGTTTCTATCAATGTTCCAATCTCCCTAGAGCAAGAGAGCGAAGGTAGATGAGTTTGTTTGGTGAGAGGTTGGGTGGTTAGGTGGTTGGGGAGGGGCTAAGCTCCTACTATTATTTTCAAAAGATAGATGAAAAGTAAGTATTGACCAAACAAATAAAGAATGATATAAACAGCCTTAAAATATAATTAATATCTAGTCATGGTTTTGATACTTTATCATGACCAGGCTTTGTCGGGTCATGATAAGTTTTCACAGGCGAGACTGGATAACTTGATATTTTAAGACGTTAACCTATGATTCTATTTATCATGCAATCATTTTCATACGCCGTCTAAGTTTTTAACCCCATTTGTCAAATTTTAAACTAGTTTATGATGTTTTTCTAGTCATAAAGAAAATTACGATTACTTTTTGGCAGCATTTCAACTTATATCACATGTAAAGGAACTGTAATAGAAGGATTGTTTAAGTTTACAATAGCTTGAACTTTCTTCCACAATTTCAGCTGAATTTCACCAAACCTCGATAAATGCACACAGTCAGTCGACTGGGATCATTTCGTGAAAGTTTCACCCAAATCGCTTCATAAGTAAAGGAGGAGTCGTGTTCACAAGATCGGGACGTACGAATAGACCATGAAACTGTCTGATTAATCGAAATGATGAAATCTTACACAAAATTTAAAATGGATGAATTTGGGGTCAAAAACTAGTGTCCGAGTCAATGAGAAAAGTTTTTTTTGATGAACCTCTAAAGTGGTCAAAGATTCCTTTTCCCGTGACATACCTCGGAATGCAATTAAGATCAATAGGGTAATTCATTACGACCAGATAGACATCCTGAGCAGTTTGAGCAAGATTGAGTAAAGATAGTGACATATGGAATTTGTCTATGTGGTTCCTTATCCTGTGGCATAAATAAGAATAAAACCAAAATCAATGGAGATTTCTTTTAAAACTAGATAAACATCACGAGCAAGTTTGAGAATTATTGAATAAAAATGTGACCTCTAGAGCAAAAATAAAGGTTGACCTTTTGAACTACTTTTTTTACCTCAGATACCCAGATTGAAAATCTTTGAAATACTTTGAAAGAAACATGACACAGTGATCATATCTAGGAATTTTGTTAAAATTCTTACAGTTTCAGAGGAGAAGCTTTTTTTAAATAATTATTTGTAGACGGAAATACAAAAAGAGGGACGACGGACAACGGGCGATCACAATAGCTCATCTTGGGTATCTTGGCTAAAGTGAGCTAAAAAATTAACTATAACAGGTCACCGAAAGAAGCTCAGACGTAGGAGGAGTCGCGTTAAAAATATATTTTGCATGAACTCTTTTTTTTATTTGGTGCAGTAGAATCTGTTCAAGGTCGAGATTCTAGGTCACATGATTAGTAAGATACCGTGCAAGTTTCTGGCAAAAAACTAAGGAGGGGTTGCGTTCGACATACAGATCGGGTATTCTGCGACGAAGTAGAATTAGCAATATGGTCGCATGATGAGGAAAGAAAATTATCTTATCGTTGTAGGAGGAGTTTCATTCACAATGAATTAAACACGAAGATCCATTTTATCTGTTTTAGATGACGAATTTAATAAATTTGGTATTTAATGAGCACAAATTTAATATTCTATTTATTATATGACCTGATTTTTGATGATGAGACGAAGAAATTCCAGATATTTATCGATTCCAGTTAATCAGCGAAAAGTATAACGTTTTCCACAAAATGCTTTATATGAGTTCATTTTCATAACGAAAATATAACGTTCCTATTAGTTCTTTGCTCATTTTCATAGTTATTCAACTAGTGTAATATCACCCGTGTAATATCAAAAATATTCAAAGGGGTTATTTCACTCCCGCTACGTAGGTCATATTATTAAGGAATTATTCGACATATGATTTTTGATATCTTCATAAAGCAGAATCTTTGCAATATTACAAAATAAGTTTGGCTTATTTGAAACTTGGTTAGAATGTTTGTCAGATCACAAGGATGAACCATATCGAAATAAGAACATACCCAAGTGAAGTCGCAACGTGAAATTGACCATTAAATTACCTTATTTACACATTTACACTCTAGAAGCCTGAAATATGGTCCCATCGTCGCGGCACTTTGAAGGATATTTGTCAGGTCACAAGAATGAACATTGTTGACAATTTGAAGCATCCATTCGAAAGCAGGCAAGGAGCCTTAATGAAAATTACCCTGTTTGCTTTATAGAGACCACAAATACGGCCCAATCGCCATGAAACTTGGTCAGTATTATTAACCAGCTACAAGAACAAACTCTAATGAATTTAGGAAGGTTACATTCGAAACCACGCGAAAAGGAGCCATTCTTGGGGCTACAAATATGCCAAAAGGACAAGGGTGGGTGATATTGGACCATCATTGTTATCTTGCAATAAATGTGTTATATTCTCTTTTGTTCACAGAAATTTGGCGGTCTTTTTTTCACTTATGAGGTTATAACTAATTAGTCAATATGACATTAAATCGAGAGAATTTGCACGAAATCCTGCTTTTTCATTTGGTTTGGAGAAAAGAATCTGTAAGTATAAATAACGAAAAAGGTACTACAATATTAAAGCAAAAAGATTTTGATTTAAGTTCTGAAAAAGAAAAATAAATAAAAAGATACAAATAATAATAACGGAGGAGTTCGCGGATTCGAACCGAAAGACTCTATCAACCTCTTTACCTTGGACGCGTATTAGTAGTATGCGAAAGAGAGACTCATTTCATGCTATTCGTTAATAGTGCATGCTTCAGGACCCCTGGTCCCTATCCTACCTTAAGGTTGAAAAATTGGTGCGAAATGTGTGCCAATTTACTCCGCTTTGCACGCAAGTACACGTGCAAAGCCGGGTTAATTTGGCAAACCGTTTGCACCGTTTGGCCATCCTGGAGGCAGAGCTGGTTCTAAGTTTTTGATGTTTTAGACAAAAAACGTTGATTTAAAGGCTACCTCGAAAAGAAGTTCCTACTTTTACAATAAAAAAGTAAAAAGATTGTCAGTGTTAATACCATTTAAATATGTACTGAACAACGAAAATAACGCATCACCTTTTAATGACAAATAATTCTGCCACGAAATCTATAGATTTGCAGATATGAAATAACATTATTTTTGCCAGCCATTAGGTACACAATTGAGGTAAAATGTCTTCTTAGACTCATATTCACTAACAAGTTTTCTGCTCGTGCAGCAGATCGAATGCATTGCACGAAACTAAAGTTGGTCGAATAATACAGCATATAGAGGATAACGAAAAACGTGTAGATACCTATCAGATCAAGCCGGATTTTCGAGTTTAGCGGTAAAGAATTTGAATTAGGGAACGTAATCGAGCATACTCACATTGAATTGGTCCATTTACGTGATTGAAGTCAGTGACACTAGTTAACACACGACATGAGGGGTGATAACTCGGCCATTGTGAGTTTAAAACATGAATTTTTAACAACTGTCGATGCTGTACTTATGAGGCTGACAGGATTAGGGGGGCTGCATTATTATGTACTTTGACCGAAAATTCTTTACTCTCCGGGTCACAGTTGTTCAAGTTTTTTGTGGACTAATGATGACAGTGAACCACAAAGATGAGGTATCTGAGCGGTGTATCGACTCCTTCATTTACGATAGCCATAGGACAACCCCCGTAAGAAAGTCAATATTATGGCCCATTCATCTCATACCATTATGTACTTTCTTCATGAACACCGTCTTAAAAGTATACCAATATACTCTTTCACCGACCGAACTTATCTCAGAATCGAGCATATCAGAAACGCCCTTGCAATGAGAGTCCGAAAAGAGCGCAAATCCCCAAAGTTCTGGGGCAGATTAGGGCATCATGCAGAGCGAATGGATATTTATGTTGGGAATTTTTCTTGCTGAAATTCAGATCCGCATGTCAGAATTCTTTGATAGTAATATTGCACACGAACTCACGCGCTTTTGACCTTTACTAAGCAATGAAAGCTGACTCTTATTTCTAAATTTTAAATTTGGGGTTTGTATAAGTAAAATTCGCTATTTTGACTCGTCGATTGCATACAAATGTATTGTAATCACAAGTCACAATACCGTATTCGAGTTATAACACATCAATGCGTATAAATACGCTGTCACCCTTTATATGTTTCAAAACAATAATTGTTTAACGTTCATTTTGGTACAACATTCTTCCAAGCTTTATATAACGGAAAAGTCTATATCTAAATCATTCAGTGGTGCGTTATTTTTGTTGAGTTTATTATATCATTAAATACTTTGATATTGTCTCTATGTATTTGAACTGCAGGAAAGTATACAATATTTTTCTATATTGTTTACTTTGATATTGCACTAAGATTATTTTCACGTGGACAAATGCACTGAACTTCTCTCAGGTGTCTAGCTGTCTCTCTTTCCTAATCTTTCCCTTTTATCTTGTCTTTCTCTCCGTCCCGTCCTTCGTGACTAGTCCGGTCGGATATCACATACACCGATTCAGTAAGTTATCGAACATGTAAATGACCAGAATAACAGAATATATATATATATATCAAGTTTGATCAAAATAAGTCAAATTCAACGCGCATTTCAAAATCGAAAATGCTATGAAATAGATGTTTTCAAAAAAACGGTCTACATTTCAACAAATGATCGTTCTTTAAATGTAAGTGATGTAAAAACAAATAAGAAGTGAAAAACGTTTAACAATAGCAAAGTAGTTTGTAATTAAAAGGTTATTGAATTTAAATGGGAATATATTGTGTCGGATTCGTTGTTTTGACGTAGTTGCCATCGCAAGCTCGGACAACTCTGCCAAAAGAACTCGTCCGACACTATATATGCCCATATAAATTCGATAACCTATAGTCTCGCAAAAAACGAAATCTCACTACGTACGTGCAAATGTGGCAGTCATTATACACAACTTTTGGGGGGGTTTTTTTTGTTTTTTTTTTTTATAAAACTGGCTTTAAAAATCTAGAAAAATACCAATTTACAGTTAAAAACATCGTAAAATTGACAAGATGTATGATATTGGGATAAAATTGGATGAGCGCGATGGGCGAGTTTTGAGTGAAATCCAAGGGAGGCAATACAATACAAATACAATTAATTTCGTCCAAATTGGTCGATGTGTAAGTAAGTATGTACTTTCTGCGTGTCTTCACGGGCCAACAAGACGCTTTCCGATCCTCACAAGATAAAAATCAAGCAATAATGTAATCGACATGAATTAAACATTGATCGTTTGAAACAATTTTGAAGCGTTTTTGAACAACTTCAGAGCATTTGTGAGTAATTGGAGTGAGAGGTTTGAACGCGGCGGAACGCTGATCGAGTGATTTAAAATGGTTTTGATTGAAATCATTTGATTGAAGTGAATGTCAATTTCACGATATTACTAACTGTGTGGGATCATCAAGCTTCTACTCTGTTCTGTAAAGGGTTGTATTTGAAAAAAGCATAGCATTTAATGCCATGTAACAGAGCAAAAACAAATCGAATTTGTCAGAGCAGATTATGTTGGTTGGATGATTTAAAAGGATTCATGGGGATTATCGTGGCCTTTTTCTGTTTAATTGAACAAGAAAATTCCTGACAGATTCATAGTTTCAGCAGTCTGAGTCTTTTCTCTAAAACAACCTAACCTAATTTCGCACAATAAACTGCACCAAACTTCTACAATTATGATATCCTTAAACTTATCAAAAGACTGAAGCTACTCAATCTTGTCACAAGCATTACATTTTTCTTGTCTGTGTATGTAGTTTTATGACTTTTCTAAGAAGAACGATTTAGAAATCGAAGAAACAGGTGGTAACAAGTATCTTCTATTTCAATCTTATGTTTTCATCTGGAACCAACTTTACTGTAATTTTATCGTTGCTTTAGAACGAAGTGTATGCTTATCAAATAAGCTAAAACCAATACAAAAGCTTTTTTTTTCTTTTTTGAGCTTCCACCTTTAGGAAAAGTTCGGACACATTATTTTTTCCTACTTTTCTCCTTTATTTCAACAAAAACATTATTTAGATTTTTTGCATCTAATTCTATTAGAGTTAACGTTCATTTTGACATATAGTACGTAGTATTACCGAACTTATGAAGAGAAAAAATCACGTTTATACCTGTGAAATTTTACTTTGGTAACTTTTGAAATCAAGCGCGGTATGAAGAAGAGGAAGGGGTGTCAAGATTTGTGATCTACGTAATCGAGATTCTGATGACGTAATGAAACACTGTTTAACCTGGGATCCACCTGATTGTATCTTCTATGGCGAAATAGAAATAATGACACCGGGGAAACCCCTGTATACGTAAGAACGGAATTTATAACGTAAGTGTCCGTATTTATACCTCTGACCGTATTTACCCGGATTGACCCTATATCCTTTCGAAACTATAATGCCTTGTTTTCAAGATTTCTTTTAATAATGTTGTGTCTACCACAAACCATAAACCGGTATCTGCTTACATTGCCATATTTTGTGTATCGTTATCGCGCTATTGAATTTTGCTGACATGAAGTTTCACGAACATACGCGATACTTTTGACATTCGTATAGGTATTTATAATCCCAAAAAATATTGTTGCCAGATATTTATCAATTTTTAAAAGAAATAGACACGATCGTGCGTGGCTGGGATGGTTTCTTCATGGACATTCTAGATTTAGAAAATAAGTACATTGCGAAAAGTTTCAAACCTAGTCAGTCTGGGCAAACCATGCAGTCTGACTAGGATCGATACCTTCAGATCGAAGGTCCGAGTCCACCTGGAAATACTTATTGCATTCTATACAGAAATAAATTGACTAAGATTTCGTCACGTAATGCGATATAAATCAATCAAATTTCTTTAATGAATTTTATTGCAATTATAAGAGTAAGATTAATCATTTAGTGACGTCATATTAACCCTTGTCATGCTGATTCCGGAATATTCCTGCTTTGGCTGGAGGTATGGACAAACATCAGCCTGCACATATTTGCAGTCTGATCTTAGTCCATACCACCTGAATTTCCTTTTTATACCAGTAAAGTTTCAGAAATTATATTTTCAAAATCAAATGCTGGATCACAATTAGGTAAAACAGAGCTTTCAGCACTTTGATTTATATATAATTTTTCCAATGTTTTTTATTCAGCATGACAAGGGTTAACTTCAAGTAAACGAACGATAACAAGGTATCTTGGTTGTTAGTGTGAAACCTGAGTTTCAAAGCACAAATTGTTGTGAAGGTTTACGCACAAAAGATTGTTATATACTGTGCTTTCTTTTATGTAAGCGTATTTTTACATTGGTTTAAATAGAAAATTTATTAAGAATGCTGGGGCTCGCTTAGTTACTTTTCAACCTAGACTCAGTCAGCTGTCTTGAGCAAAGAAATCTCAAGAATGTCCTAAAACACTACTTGACTTAACTAGTGAATAAAACAATACGACAAAAAGCTATTTTTATTGAAAATCGAATATCATAAAGTTGCATCATTGACAGGGTGACGTTTAAATCTTACAGTAGTTTTGCATTTTGATCTTCGGCCTAAGAAAGCAGAGTGGAATTATTAAACATATTAGACTTGCTAGTTACAACCCGGTGATTTCTATGCAAGGGCAAAATATACTGTTCACAAAAAATAGAGGATACTGTAAGTTTGATTTGTGGTATTCTGATCAGCTTGGGCATCCATACATCTTCAGGGCCCCGTTTTTGAATCATCAACAAAGAAGCCAATAGTTTGATATTGTGACAATATCTGACTGTGAGACACAGGGTTTGACAGCAGTCTCGATTCACGTTTTTCTGGTTTCCAGCATACAATTGACTCACTTACGATGAGCTTTCATTAGACCTCACATTATTCCAACAAAATGTGATGCGAATACATGAAAGAGATGAACACCAAATATTCTTTCTCGAAGTTATGCTAAACTAAAGAAATAATTTCCATAACAACATACGCCATGTTAAAATAAGCGCTATACCCCTCTCTTCTTAAATGCTGATTTTGCAGGACATGTTTAGCAGAAAATGGAATTCCATAACTATCATTTTACCATGAGACAACTGGTAGTTGGCCAAGAATAAGTTAGATTTTCCCTAATTGTTTGCAACCACAATAATTTTGTGGATTAACAGATTATCCCCCACTTTTTGTGAACAGTATATAAGGTTCGATACTTAGGTCTGCATCTACACAGTATCTGTCTCGGTGGTTGAATTGAATGAACCAGCCCTGCATTCAGGATGACAAAACGATGCAAACTGTTTGCAAATCATACCACGCTTTGCACGTGCACCTGTGTGCAAAGTGGGGTATAATTTACAAACAGTTTGTTATAATTTGCAATCAATTTGAACACAGGGCAGTGCTATGTAAGAAGGGTTTATTGTTGGGATGTTTTATAATCTTTCTCTTCAAAAGATAACACTCCAAGATGATATCATTTTGAGCATGTTAGATGTGGCCATATCCTTAGGGTATAAACAAATGTGAACCTTTTTAGACGACAAGAATACACATCCGGATTGTATAAGCGATGTAAATTCGAATGATTGAGATTTTTATCCATTCGACAAGTCTTTTTATACAATGAATGAGTCCAAGGAGACCAATTATACTGAATTTATTTCATCTGGATTATACATCCTTTAAAAATTGAAATGAAAAATGCAGATTCATAGTACAATAAAGGCACGAGATTCAATTGTGATCAATTCCATAGGTTTCCTTAGTTAAAAATACTATATATGTGACCCGTCTCGCGAAAAGGGATCATCTGGGTAGTGCGTAAAGTGTCGATCCTAGTCAGACTGCGTGGTTTGCCCAGACTGACTAGGATTGGAACTTTTCGCAATGTACTTATTTTCTGAATCAAGAATGTTCAATCTACCTTCCAGTGAAAATATATTTGAAATGCCACCTCTGGTTAACCAATCCATATATATATATTATATTATCCATTCTTTCAGCTACTTTTTTATACTTCCTTCGTTTGAATTTTGTGCGTCAATATTATTCTCAGTAAAACTGTTGAATATGTATGATGCGTTCTTTCTTAACCCTTGTCATAACATATTGGGTTATCTGCGGTACTATCTGATACGTCTTCAAAATATGTCAATTTCTCTTCTTATATATCTAAATTACAATTACAATGAAATACCTTGTCGGTTCTAACACTTCATTTTTTTTTCTTATTACGCGTAAGATCATGTCTGGCCCATTAAGAATATTTGCATTGATTTTTATTTTTTTTTTTTTTTTAAAAAAAGATGTGTCAAAGGTTAAAATAAAAAAACAAAAAATTGGAGATTTACAGCAAAGACAAACGGTCAATCTTTACTTTATTTCATTGGATAATTTCCAAATCTAAATTGGCATGTCTCAATTTTACCTCGTAGGAAATATTGTTTAGTTTTAAAGGACAGATTGACAACTTAATTTGTTCTATGAGATAACACAAACTCGTCTGTAAGCCGGGGAATTTATCGCAGAGGCGAACTGCAGATCGATATTATTGATATAATAATATTTTAGTCTGGATTGAATTGAATAAAAAAATGTTTTCAAGTTCATTTTACTCTTTTATAAACGTGAACATGCTTAAACTAATCTCGGCAACATTGGAAGTTCCTGCTTTGAATTTTCATTATTTCTTTCCAAGTATCCTCTTGGGGTTTTTTTGTATTTTTTTTTCAAATGTAGCAATAAATAAAGCTTGGTAGCAAGGTACCGGAAATATGTGTTCCTTTGGGGGATCAACTTTAGAAAAACTTTTAAGACTGTTTAGACAGTCTTCAAATTTTTAGCTCACCTGAGCACAAAGTGCTCAAGGTGAGCTATTGGAATCGTAGAATGTCCGTCGTCCGTCGTCAGTCGTGCGTCGTGCGTCGTCCGTCGTGCGTCGTCCACAATTTCTTTAAACATCTTCTCCTCCTAAACCAGTGGGCCAATCTTGATGAAACTTGGCAGGGATGTTCCTTGGGTCAAGCTCTACCAAAGTTGTTCAAATAAATGAAATCCACCCTTAACTTTCCCTTTACCCTTAACAAAAAGGGTGAAAATATGAAAATCTTTAAAATCTTCTTCTATGAAACCAGAAGGCAGACAGCTTTCATATTTGGTATGTAGCATCATCTAGTGGACCTCTACCAAGTTTGTTCATATCAAGACCCTGGGGTCATGTTTGGGATTTGCCCGGGCCCAACCCATTTTGCAAAGAATCAAAAAGCGAAAATCTTTATCAAGACCCTTGGGTCATATTTGGGCTTTGCACGGGTGCATCCCTTTATCTCTTATGAGCACGAAGGGTAGAAAAATGAAAATCTTCAAAAATCTTCTTCTCTGAAACCAGAAGGCAGACAGCTTTGATATTTGGTAAGTAGCATCAACTAGTGGACCTCTACCAAGTTTGTTCATATCAAGACCCTGGGGTCATGTTTGGGATTCGCCCGGGCCCAACCCTTTTTGCATAGAATCAAAAAGCGAAAATCTTTAAAAATCTTCTTCTCTGTAACCAGATGGCAGACAGCTTTGATATTTGGTGTGTAGCATCACCTAGTGGGCCTCTACTAAGTTTGTTCATAACAAGACCCTTGGGTCATATTTGGGCTTTGTACGGGTGCATCCCTTTATCTCTTATGAGCATGAAGGGTAAAAAAATGAAAATCTTCAAAAATCTTCTTCTATGAAACCAGAAGGCAGACAGCTTTCATATTTGGTATGTAGCATCATCTAGTGAACCTCTACCAAGTTCGTTCATATCAAGACCCTAGGATCATATTTGGGCTCCACCCGGGTGCAATCCTTTTTACATAAATCAAAGAGCGAAATCTTTTTAAATCTTCTTTAATCGAGACCAGAGGGCACACTGCTTTCATTTTTGGTGCGTAGCATCAGCTTGTGGGCCCCTACCAAGTTTGTTCATATCAAGACCTTTGGGTCATATTTGGGCTCCACCCGGGCGCATCCCTTTCAGCTCATCTGAGAATGATGGGTTAAAATGGGAAAATCTTCTTCTCTGAAACCAGAAGGCAGACAGCTTTCATATTTAGAATGTAGCATCATCTTATGGACCTCTTCCAAGTTTGTTCATATCAAGACCCTGGGGTCACTTTTGGGGTCCACCCGGGTGCATCCCTTTTTACATAGAATCAAAGAGCAAAAAGGCATATCTGTCTTGCTCTTCGCTGAAAAAGTTCCATGCTTTTGATATTAGGCAATTATCTTCTTTTTGACATCTGCCTATCTATTTAATGTGATGTCCCAGGGGTCATAGAGACTCAGGTGAGCGATCTAGGACCATCTTGGCCCTCTTGTTTCTGAAGTTGGTCCGCAAAATTTCCTTGGGACTCGTTATTGGCTACAGTTAAAAAAAACCTTGTAAAATTGACAGTATGAATGAAATGTTTTTGGAATGGAATTGAATGAGTGTGAGTGAAATTCTAGGGAGGTAACCCAATATCGCTATTTTAGTTCAAGATTAACCAAATTAGCGATATTTATTACCTCCCTTTAATAAAATATGCATACAAGTTCAATAAGTAGGTTCTATTTCTTCAATGACCAATCAGACGCGTATATCTTAAATTATGTTAGTGAAATCTCAGCTTTTGCTAGTTATATTTATTTTGCATATAGTTGCTGATCTTATCTTTTCTAGATATTGATTTTGGAACATTTTTCGATGGTAGGAGTCAATGTTTTGAATGAATGATGGGAGTGCAGAGCGAATGAATTTGAATGGTATTGATCTAAATAATTGTAAATTTCATGGTGTTATTAACTGTAATTGACTTGTCCGAATTCAGAATTTTTAGTTTTTCACGAGAAGTTGTCCTGAATAAAGAACAAAATTTCACTTGTTAGAAACGCCGTCTAGTAAAACGACAGATATATGTCCAAACAAATTGAGGGATATTTAACACGATTTGTCTGCAGGACAATATATTCCTCTTTTTGCGAATAAAAAGAGTTCATTTTGGAACTCCTTAAAATAGTTATCTGAAAAAGAAATTGAGCCAGTTTGTGATATACCCAACAATTTTGTATGTGCGCGTAGCAAAACATCTGGTCAGCATGGGCATCCATACAGACTGACCAGAGTCTTCGCTTTGCGCTTTGGAGTTAGATAAGGTTTTAACCCCTCTTCAGACAGTCAGTGGACATTCTTATTGCACTGTGTGGTTATTTTTGTTGATCAATGTCTCGAGATCAATCACGCCTGAAATTGTTGAAAATATCACGCACATGCTCATTTGTTGCATTTCTGGTCAATCAGAGGTCCCTTTAAAAAATCTATACAGGAACGTAGAATGATACGATACGTGCAAGGGCGTAACTACCATTACGCACATTACCCAAATAGCACATTACCCAAATACGTTAATGAATGAGCAAAACATCGAAACTACAGCTTATTCAAGCTGTATTTACGATATTTTGATTTTTCACCGACGCTCAAATCATAGAAAGGGAGAGCGGACGGAGGACATTCATCTTTTGTCACAGTCCTCATATCGCCATTATCCTGTATATTCCATGTTGGTTGCCCTCTGGGTGCGTATGAATTTCAAAGTACTGAACATTATCAGTATTAAGGCTTTCTTAATGATTTTATTAGGAAACATCTGTCATCATTGTGAAGGGTAATAAGTTTCCGAAATTTTGCGGAATTATTACGGGTCTCCTACCTTAAACTTTATTTACACTCAGCTTAGAAGAATCAAAAGCGTGGCCCTGGCTATATTGTCATAAATGCCTACCCATTAATTCGCACTTTGAAAAGAAAGAAGCCTCACTTCCGTCCAAACTTATTTTGTTACCGAACAAGCTTCAATGAAATGAAGTAAGCAACGAGACCGAATTAAGTCTCTTTATTTTACGAGTGACCTGTCTTAGTTCTTAAATCAGAAAGAAGAGAAAATAGTTTAAGAATATTATCTTTAAAGCGAGGCAAAGCTAAATGAAAATATGAGGATGACAAAGGTACCAAAAAAAACAGAAGAGGAGAAGGGCCGACTCGAACATCTCGCATTCGGAACATCGCTCGGACTTTTCCGTAAACTGGCAGTACCTCGGACATAAATGTGTGCAGTAATATTTTTCATTTTTTGGTAATTCGGTTTCTGGAGGTACGTCGGTTTAGTACGCTTGAAGATAAAAGAAATTCTGTTAAATTTTTCCGATCGTCTTTGGTGATCTTTTCGGCATATTAAAATTTAGTGACAAAACGCAGTTAAATATTACTTTTTGATAACAAATTATAATATGTCCACTATTATTCTTCCGTTGTTTTCTTTTATGCAACGTCATCCTTAGCAGGATGGTTAATAATTGTAACGTTATGTAAACCCAACTGGAAAATAACGCGCTTCCATGGCTGCACCCTTATCATTCCCAAGGTCTATACCGTGGAATCGCCGAAGGTTCCCGACTGAAATTTATTTAGCGAAAAGTCAGATGGACGGAGCCCGAGCGAAAGCGAGTGATAGAAAACAACTACCATAATAAGGAGAATGTGTACTACTTCATGGTTCTTTATAAATGTACAGTGGCTTAGGATGCCAATACATAAATTGATGTCACGCTGAGGTATAGCTGTTGAGACCAGACGTCTCATCTTCTACACCAATCTGCATTGAAAGGGGACTTGTCTGTTTCTGGCTTAGAATTGTTATTGCTAATAAGTTATTAATATATAACGGGTGAGTTCTACTAAAGATGTGAGTTCTGCCAATCGTAAATGGTTTTAATGTTTTGGACCCATAATAGTTCCACAACATTTCAAAACTCGTGATCTTTCACAATGTTAACCGAGGTTTCCTAATGAAGTCATTAGGAAACCTTGGCTAACAGTGTTAAAGTACATGACTTCAGACACTCGGCGGACAACTACGTGTCCACTGCCTTAAAGTTAAATACTGATTATGCACTGACTAAATGGTTACACAGAACGAGTATAGTCTCATTGTTTTGAATGATCTTAGGTAAATACGTTCTTGGTGTGTCCCAAAGTAGGTAATTCGAAGTACTCAAACATTTCACTAGAATGCTATTATTGTCATTGTTAATGACATTTAACAGGTGGATAACGTCAAACCGTTTTTGTCTTAAGGTGGCAATGGACAGTGGCCTCCCGACTCGATAAGTTGGAAGTGGGGTTTCGTTGATTTAATGGCTCTTTTTGCGCGTTGTTTAAAAAGACAGGTTTTCATAAGATTCTGCTTATAGAAATAACGTAGAATACTGATGGTAAAATTTCATGACTTGGCTTCTTTTCAACATTTAATATCAATTTAATGACTGCATCATTGAAATTAACAATAAAAATACTTTATAAGTGCCATTCAATTAGGAAGGGTCTATATGAAATAAGGAATACCTTTCTTATTTGCATGGAAAGGTGTGCTGAATTTTCACCAAATAAAAGGGAAATATGTTTAAACATTTCGGAAAATAAGAAAAAAATCACTGCGTAATTTCTTAAAAAATTAGATTTTTTTTGGCACCCCCTCAAAATTATATAAAGTTTTTTTTGTTTTTGTTTTTCAAAGTGAATTCAAATATCCTTTCAAGGTTTACCTTTTTAATTTGTGGCCATTTTCTATCTTATTCAAGAATCCGATAATTGTACTGCAGATTATTCAGTTAATATGCAGAGTTAATATGGAGAGTTACCATTTTGAAGTCCACTCGCACACATCGAAGAGATCTATTGTACAGATTTATAGTCCCAAATGTTTGATATCAAAACACAAATCAAAAAGTAATTAACAGATTAAAAGTTTTGAAATTATAATTTCAAAAGAAATACCGACTCGAAATCAGTACTGTCAGAAATTTGATATTACACACTCATGCCATGTTTTATTCAGAATGAAAAGAGTTCAAATACATTTTCTGCGGCCGAAATGTACTTCATCGCATTGTTTAAAGAAACTAAAAATGACGTAGCTGGTTAAAAACCAAGCAATCAAAAGCTATTTTTCTTGGCTGTCATTATAGGTCGTCTGCGTGACACTGTATGGGTTCCTCAAGTGCCGGCTGAATAATGGGAACTGCATTATATAAATTGGAGAGACGTCGTTACGCAAGAGGGGATTGAAGTTGGCTATAATCAACTCTGACCTTTTCGAGAGTTGACTACAGTTAGCAACATAGTGAATATGACAAATTGAATGATGTTGGATTTATTTTGGAATGGAAATGAATGAGCGTGACGAGCAAGTTATGAATGATTAACAACTGAGGTAAAACAAAATCGATAATTTCGCCCAATTGGACGAAACTTCCGACACGTTTTGCCTCTATTTAATAAAGTCTACGTACTTTTCTAATTTTGTGTCATAACGTACAAATTAGACCCTTAAAAATTAACGCCAGCCGATAAAATCACCCATTTTTTATCTATTTGATTGAGATTATTTTAATCGAATTCAAAGCCTTTATGAACTATTTCACTGCATTTTTAGTGAATGTTTGGGTGAATGGTGGAACGCTGAGAGAGTGATTTGAACTGTTTTGGTCAAGATGGGTGTCAATTCACTATTTGGGTAACTGTATTAGAATAAAAGTACAAAAGTCAGCAATAACTTTATCAAGAAAACATCGAAATCGAACTATATGTTGTTTTTTGTCTTCATTTCAACAAAGTACGATTGGCAAATTATATCCTTTTTTGGCGCCCTTTTCTTTTTTGGTGAACGAACGTCGTTCACCAGTGTTATATACCATGTCAGGAAAATCCTGTTGGATGTTAATACATTTGAAATAAAGTAGCGCCTCTTAAAATTCAATTTAGTATCTTTCAACATTTTTCTCCGCAAAATCACTTTTTATTTCTTAAATGGCGTGTTTCTAGTTTTCTTTATCAAGTGAAGATAATGAAAATTCGCCTTGAAAAACACAATATGATCTTGCAATGTTTATCAAGGGAATTTTTGATCGGCGTAAGCTTGTCGAGAGTTCAAAGCAAAAACAAAGTTTGAGTCTAAACACCGGAGAGACAGATACTATGTTTTTGACCCAAGCCTTCGCTGGTGCAACTTGTAGTAATTAGCCGGAAATACGTGTTTATCTAGGTCGTGTCCTCTTGAACTTACATTCGGCAATACCCGGGCGATCTCCGACGGCTCCGAGTTAAATGTAGGTTACAGGAATCGGCCGAGTTGAGACGAATGACACATCAAGACACCTTGTGTCATTAGAACGCGGTTTTACATGACTTTTCAACTAGCGACAGTCAGTCTCGAGACGGGTTTTAAGAATGATTCGACATGTGTTTTATATGTACAACCTTTCTTGTATCTTTTATTTGAATAGGGGTGAACGTCGCTATTAAGATTTTTCTGTAAAATTGCGTTGGCTGAAGTAGGGCTTATTCCCAGCGAAAACGTTTCGTATTCGTCTATCTCAGAAGCGAATATTGCCGAATACCAAATGCGACAGGCACGGGAGATATTTCATTGGGGCCATTCTACTTTGCATTTGTTTGTTCGTATCGAGAGATCGGGGGCATATTGTTTTACTCATGTCCGTCTGTCTGTCTGTCTGTCTATCCGTCTGTCCGTCCGTCTGTCTGTCCGCCCGTCCGTCCGTCTGTCCGAAAACTTAACCCAAAAACTTAACCTTTGCCTTTTCTCCAAAAGTATTTGACATACAAAGCTGTACACCAAAGTCAAGGTCATTTGACAAGGTCAAGGTCATGTGACAAGGTCAAGGTCATCTGTCAAGGTCAAACTTTAAAAAAAATGCTGTTCCGGGGGCATTCGTGTTTCATTTCAATCTGTAAAACCATATCAATTCAAAATTCTATTTGAAAATGAAATAAATGATAGCTAAATATTCAACCCTAGATACCACTCCAATTGACGAGTATATATTGCCGTGGTCAAGGGGGGACCAGATCCGTCATGCACTTGTTTACAATTCGACAGGCGGGTTTAGTTGTTAAATTATTCGGAAAAGTCATTGCGTTTTTTACAGAAATCATAAAAAACTTAATCGATGAATAAAAACTGGATCCATCCTTTCCAAAATACGTTTAGAATTGGTTAACTACAGTTTAAGAAAAAACTAGCTCCGAGAAGAAAAGTCTAATATCAGCCGCAATACTGTAATAAGATATCTATAGTGAGTGATTTTACAAGCATCCAAACTCTTGAATGTAAACAATAGGTTCTCGTGCAAAAAATAAACAAACAATTGTAAGGATTCTCAATTCTTATTGGGAGGAAAGTCGGGAGGAAAAAAACAGGGTATTATACTTAAACTATTTGTTCATGCAATTATTACCTCCCTTTAAAAAAATAAACTTCTTAAATAAGATTCTTATTCGCTTTTGACGTGGAAATTAGGTTACAAAAATAATATTTATAAAGACTGTAAGTATGCCATTAACTATGAAGCAATTATTTAATATAAAAAGTTATATTTTAATTTCTAAAACCTTAAACAGAAATCAAAGCACTGAAAGTACTGATGGTGAACGAATCTGTCGGCATTCTAAAGTTATATATTGAATTCGTTGAGAAAAGAGAAATTATAAATATAAAAACTAATCAAGGGAAAAAGTCTCGTCAAAATTCTAAATTCAAAGAATGAGAAAGAGAGGAAAAGAAAGGTAGAGAGAGTGACAGACAGAGACAGACCGATAGACTGAGAGCGATAAGCCTAGAGAAAAGAAAACAGGCAACTATAGTGTCTAGACTAATGATTCTTTTCTTAACTCAAAAAATAGCAGGCAGAAAGGTAATTCAATTTCCACATGCGGAACCCATATTGTAGCAGATTAAACAGCAGTCTTTCTGCATTTTGACTTTTAAGCGTTATCCGCTATGGCTCTGGTACGACCTGAATGGGGTCCCCCCATCCTCCGAATTATAAGACCTCTGTTTCGTAATTTTAATTACAGGGTTTTGGTCTCTTTCGGTAATATTCAGTCTCGTGAAAGAATAATCATCTGATGCCATTGCGTAAAAATGAATTAAAAAACAACAAAAAAAAAACAAACAATTAGATGAAATCTATGTAGGAAGGCATTTTGTTCAGCTAATGAATTGTCAAAATATAGTCGTTGTTTAAATTCTATTGCTCCTACCAAACGGCAGATAATCGTAAACCTAAGAGGGTAGGAGATGGCAGCTACGTACGGATGTATGCTCATTATAGTTCTGGTGCGAGAAATACCAATTTCCATATTAAGGTAAAGATGCTCTAGTCCACAGGCGATTGATTCACAATCCAAGTTTCGTTTTCTGTAATATTTTACATACTTCCGGTAAAACAAATAGATGAATGATTGTATTGAGGAAATTCTAGAGCCATCCGAGGGATAGAAGCGCTACTATACAGTTGTAGTTACTATGTCAAGTACTTTGAAAAAAAATCCATTCGATGTTAAAATTTGAAATTAGGTCTATCGTGTTGGGATATTTGTTCATTTGATTCTTTTATTTATTTATCTATTCACGACATTCATATATTAACAGTAAATCGTACCGAGATTGCTATATCCCCTGTTTTCCGGCCTTGTTTGAAACGAAAAAAAAACAAAACAAAAAAAAAACAGGAAATTGGATTTGGGTAATATGATACAAAAATACCCGTAACCGAAGATATTTACATTACACAAGTATGCAACAACAAGCCTTAAGATAAAAACGGGATTTAAGCAAGAGGTGTAAATTTGGTAGTTGAGAACATAAGTTGTCTAGTAATGGTTTAAATTTTATTTCATATCAAGGTTGGTCACGGTCAAGTGGTGCGTGTTTATGTTTCAATGAGAATTTAGACGCGCCCTCCCTAATAAACGCGCTCCCCCATAAATACGATTCCCAGGCCCTTGACTATACGATCAACAGCATCCAACCGTCCATGGTCCGTGGTGAAAAATCCGGTCTCGAATTTAAATTCAAAAACTGCTACTCAACGACGTAATGTTCATTAGATTGTGGGTTAACTATCTTAAATTCCCATCAGGATAAGGCTGGTTGCGTCATTAAAAGATCGTTCAACATCTGAAAAACTAGCGCGTCCTAAATCGCGCAGTCTTCCCGAAGTGCGAAAGGTTAAAATTTAACACAAAATTAAAACTATTTCTCGTTATTCTTCATAAGTCACATACGAACAAAATCCCCTTTCATTGTTACGAAAATATTTCTGAAATCATTTCACCTTCTGCAAATATACAAAATATCCGAGTCAAATGATTAAATCCTAGTCACAATTCATACTGTTAAAATAGGAAAAACCCCGTAAAATCTCGTGTGTGACTTATTTCAAAAGCGACGTCGCCGCTTGCAAGAATCTGGGGACTTCAAAGGGTGCCGACACGCGGTGACCCAGCTAGCTCCAGACGTTTTGTGTTTTCACTACGAAACACTTCCGTTTCATGTACCGGGTGCATTTACACATCACGAAATTTTAGGATTTAATACAGGATTATTTATTTCATACGTGAATAGGTAATGATTTATTAGACCGCTTTGTCCATCGGTAGCGGAACATTGAATATTGCATCGTCTGGAACTTCCTACCTTGTACAAATAATAACAATAATAATAATCTCGGCTTCTGCTAACACAATCACTTGCTTTTGAAAGCTGCAATTAATGGTCGAGGGTGACCGTATTTCGATAGATGACTTAAAATGACAGAATTACAATTCATTAGCTAACATTTTATTTTATTTTTTAAATCTATAGCCTAAATAGATAAATTGAAAAGCGTATTGGGTAGCGTACGTATTTCAATCGATAATTACGAAATTGTTAACAGTTTGCTTCTCTTTGGTACCAAAATACGTAATTTTTTTTTTAATTAAGTAAAAGAGTCTGAAATAATAGCGCCCCACGACGTTTTGCATCGCGCTCGGGCGCGTTTAATAGGAGAAATACGACAGGAACATTCCATTCGTTTGTAAACTTGACCTTTCGTAACTTATAAGCAAAGACTTCATTCATAAGAAGGCAGGTATAATCGTAGTAGGTCATCACGTGGGATATGGCCAATCAGGGGTGTGTAGAAGTTCAAGAGTTCACGACCTCAATAAACACACATTTCCGGCAAATTACTACAAGTTGCAATAGCGAAGGTTTAAATCAAAAACATAGTATCTGTCTATACAGTGTATAGACACAACCTTTGTTTTTGCTCTCAACTCTCGACAATCTTACGCCGATCAAAAATTCGCTTGTATAGACATTCCAAGATATTTTTGTGTTTTTAAAGGGTAATTTTCATTATCTTCACTTGATGAAGAATGCTAGAATCATGCATTTCACGATACAAGTAGTGATTTTGTAGAAAGAAGTATCTAGAGATACTAAATTGAATCTAAAGAGGTACTGCTTTATTCAAAACCTATTAAGATCCTACAGGATTTTCCATACACGGTATATAACACTGGTGAACGAAAATTTCGTTCACCAATTATCTATGAATTATACTAATAAGGTACTAGATCTCCTTCAACCTATACTCGAATCCCAACCCTGGCAGGTATTTTCAACTAGAAAAGAACTGGTAAGAAACCCAGAGGAAGCTTCGCGAGTATCGGTGCTTTACACTGGGCACAATAAAGAACAAAGGAGGCCTTTTCGTAGAAGAGCTAGGGGCGTATGAGCCCTGATCTCCTTGTATCCGCTTCTTTCTCTCTCATGGTCCTGACCATATATGCCTAGAGCACGGAGGGACCTAAATCCTACAAACACACACTTTAACCTATACGATTAGCTCAGTTGGTAGAGCACCGGACTTCAAAACCATTGAAGTTCGACCGCGTGGGTTCGGTTCCCGGGCTAGTACACTAACAAAAAACTACTTGTCTTTCGGATGAGACGTTAAACCGAGGCCCCGTGAGACGGTGCTTTACACTGAGCACGTTAATGAACCATGGCGGATCTCAGCAGTAGATTCGTCATGCACCCTTGCACTATCCCCCGTAACAACTAACCGTCTTCTGGGGGGCGTCGCTCATATGGGCATATGCTACGGTAGAGACGATAAATAAACGAAAATACACACTTTAACCTATACCTAAATATTACCCATCCTGCAGTGTTATAAAATTGAATAACGACATAAGTGTCAACCACGGAAGTGTTTTTGGCTTCAGATATGATCAAAATGAATCTCTCAGGTTATGGTTCAAAATACTATTAATAAGTTAAAAAATCATAACTTTAAACAATGAGTACAGTTCAGGACTGACTGATATTCATAGGTGTTTCTTTGGTTGGTACTCAAAGACCTTTTCATCCTCTGAGAAGAAACAAAGATAGATAAAAAAAAAAAGTTAAAACAAATACAAAAAATTTACTTGAAATAAGCTTAAACGTGATAACAATTACTTTTGTAAAAACAAACACCATTGGATATAGGTTGAAGACAGTTTTAGATAGGATTAAATCGTTCTCTCCATTTATGTTTAATATATAAATGTACCTATTTCAAGTGTGTAAAAGAAATTTTCACAGAGTAACAACTCATATACATGTACTAACAAATATTTTTCTAACAGGATTTTCCCCATCTTTCCCTTTCTTTGAATTTGCATTGAAATTTCCGAATAACGGAAATTTTGTCAAGACAATTCCCCCCCCTTTTTTTAAAATTATTTTTACATTCATAGTTTCTCTTTTCTAATTGAATTCAATATATAATTCTAGAATGCCATCAGGTTCGTTCACCATCAGTACTTTCAGTGCTTTGATATTCTTTAGTATTATTACATGTTTGAAAGAATGTGTTTGTATATGTATTGTTTGGGGTTTTTTTTTTTTTTTGTTTTTTGTACTTCTTATTGTGTTTATTTTACACTTTCTAAAAATGGAAGAAACCACTTTTGTGATATGGTTAACTGCATATATCCCACTTCTTTTAGTTTTAAATGAATGCTGCGAGAGATTTTTTTTTACACTTTATTTATCAGAATCGTAGCATACAACAACATACATTACATACATAGTGATTTTTGCATTTGTCGATTAAAATTACTTAATAAAGATTGAGACTAATACAGTTTTTCACATCGTGAAATCGACATTCACCTCAATCAAACCCATTCTAAATCGCTCATATATATATGTATTGTTGTCGATACACAGTAAAAATAAGAACCAGGTGTAATTTCCACTGAAATAATGGGAGTATCAAGTGAAATTGCCTTGGCACATGGTTTAAATACGTAGGGCGTTATTTGCCATGCGCTAAGGCAGTTGCATTTAAAAAAAGAACTCTAATAAACGCAGTAAAAAAGACACTCATCCCTAAAGTATGACCTACTATAGTTCCGAATAGTGAGGTCCGAGAAACCGTTATCTCCTATCATTTTCAATAAAAAAAAATTATCTTTGATCACTCACTTGAAATTGCAGGTCTATACGTCGTAGGAGAAAAAAATATCCCGTTGTATATTTTGATATCACGTGGGCGTCTATACACTAGTGAAATAAGTATGGAAAATGATTTGAGGACGTATACCAATGATATTTTGTTATCGTAAAAAATGACGCCATAATGGATGGGATGACGTCTTTTTTCAAACGGCGTTATATGTTACGTAGGAAATTATAAATGGTGAAGTTTCTAGAACTTTATGTCGATTTTTTCTCAAAAATTCAGATCATATAATAAATAAATAATCAAAATTTGTGCTGATAAAATTTATTAAGCTCGTCATTTTAAACATCTCGACGCAGCATCGTTTTTATCTGTTTAAAGATGATTGGTTTAGGAAATTTTCATGACCCCTCATTTTATGTCATCTATATATACTCAGTTCTAAAAGCAAAAAGTGCATTTTTAAATCTTTTATATCTCGAAAATGACACCACCTACCGTCTGGAAATTTGTGTGACATACCACTAGAGTATTGATTAACGATCCATTGGGATATAAATCAATTAGCACAACGTAGTAGAATTTGCGGCTAGGCTGAGATCCGTAATTTTGCGTGTTTTTCTATTGTTTATCACTTTCTAGATGATTATTTGATATTGAATTGGCATCAGATATATTTATGTGGTATATTTAAGTATAAAATCAAAATTTTATAACTAGAGAACAGTATAAAAAAGTTCAGATAGAATAACAATTTACGTGGGTGATCAGCACCGAACCTAGCCCGAGTTCAAGTATTAATAACATTTAAAGAAGAATATATGTTCCAGTAGAAATCGATAGAATCCACTTGTATAGCCTCTGAAATACCATTCGGAACATCACTCGGCCATTTCCGTAAACTGCAACATACCTCGGATGTATGTAAGGCGGATGGGTATGTAACAAAATCGTGCATTTTGTTAGGCGGAAACTGTGTAAAAAATTTGCACTGTAGATTTATATCTTTTACAGTAAATAACGGCTGAAAATTCTTAATTTTTGAGAATGAAGAATCATTCTCAAAAGTTAAGATTTTTTCAGCCGGTATTTAAGAAATTAAACATATTTATTATAAGGATACGATGGTTTCACGTCAGTGACTTAAACGAGTAGCGTTGGCGACGTCGAATGTTTTCACTCACAGTTTCGAGGGCTAACGCCATTTTAACTGATGTCCTCGAGTTCCAAGGGTTTCCCGTATTTTTTAAAAATAGTCCGTCTATGTACATCCGAGGTTGATCGTGAGATTGGCCGAGTGGTTTTCCGAATGCTGAAATACATGAAAAAATGTTGTAGAATGTCATTGCGCTGTTCAACGACAAAGTATGGGACAACTTACGTAGCATAAGAAAACGTCGACGCACAAGTAACGCCTGTATGGAAACTCAAACATATATTTGGAAATGGTTCAGAAGGGCTAGTCGAACTCAAAACCGTCACATAAGCACATAAGTCTTGCCAAAGCAGAAGCAACAGGTGCAAATATCGACATAATAGGATCTGCCTGCGGGTAGGATTTTTGTAAAACGTTTTTTTTAAGCTGAGAACAATAGGTGAAAATGCACACTTTCTTTTGGAATTCAGTATAAATAACATTTTTGTTCTGTCAATCGATTTTATATTGACAGCAGCGATCTATGAAATAAAACCTTTTGTCAAATATGTTTACCAATTATATAGGCCTCAATATATTTCATATTTACATTTTCAATATTACCTACGTCGCGATAGTGAAATAAACCCGTTGAAAATTTTTGATATTACACACTGGTGTTATTACGCTAGTGAAATTACTATGCAAATGAGCTAAGAACGTTTAGAAACGTTATATTTTCATTGTGAACATTACGGCATAATACATTGCTGACGTCATTTCGCAAACCGCGTTATACGTTTCAAGGAAAAAACTAGAATCTATAAATTTTGGAACTTCCTCGATTTATAGAAAAAACAAAACCCGGGTTATATCATTAATAGAATATCAAATTTGTGCTCATAAAAAAACTAATTTTTTAAACTCGTCTTCTCAAACAGATATAAAGTCGGCAAAGTCTCGATTTTTATCTGTTTATAGATGACTCGTTTGATAAATTCTGTATTCAATGACCATCCATTCAATCTTCTCTATTTATATAAACATATTTTAGACGAGTTATCAATTAATTAATGTGTACCAAAATCGGTTAAAACCTAGTTCCTTGTATGACACACTGTTAATAATTGTGAAAGATGAGAGGAAATGTTAAAACAGTCTCCTGACAACCCACAGGGCCAAGAATGTCCACTTTTTCATGTGACATTCCTATTGCCCTTCTACAATAAAACCATTTGATAAACATTAATTTGGGAAGAATTCTATAACATATGCTTCAAAGACATATTCTTGTCTGACAATTTAATGCTATGTCTTGTTGAGTCTACACGCAAATATTTCGTTTATAATAGAGAACTTTAAATGGTTTATGTACGAACAGTAGAAAAGGGACTACCATCAAATTTTCAAGTTACTTTGAAATGGATCGTATTAAGTCTTGTCCTGGTTCTAGTCAAATTCTTTTACCCCAGTTGTCCAAATTTCGATCTCGTCTTAGATTTCATCAAAACAAACATTCTCAGAAAATTTAAGGCTGACCAGGAAAAATGTGGCCCCTAGGGTTCATACAAGTTTTTTTCTGAGATATGACCCCGTGACCTAGTTAATTACTCTAGTTGACCCTATGTGGAATATTTCCGAGTTTTGACCAAGACTATAATTCTGACAAATCTTTAGGTTGACCAGGCAAAAATGTGGCCTCTAGAGTGCATACAGGGTATTACCAAGATTTGACTCAGTGACCTATTTTTTACCCCAGTTGACCTTATTTTGATAACGTCCATCATTTGACCAGGACAACCATTCTGTCTAAATTTCAGGTTATTCGGTAAAAAATGAGGCTTCCAGAGTGTATACAAGGTTTATTTAAGATTTAAACCCGTGACCTAGTTATTTACTCTAGTTGACCAAATTTTGAACTTGTTAAATCAAGGCAGGCGTTCTAATCAAATTTCAGGTTGATCGAGCAAATTAGAGGGCCTCTGAAGTGTATGCAGAGTAATGTTGACAACACACGACGCACGTCGCAAGACTGCCGACGAGCATCCAATAAACCATCATAGCTCACCTTAAGCACTTCGTGGTCACGTGAGGTTAAAAAATGGCTTTTACTTTGAAAAGTGAAAGCGTTGCACTGTCTGTGAGTTTGTATTTTTAAGCCAATTTTATATATTATATTTATACATTTTTTTTAAACATTTCTAGATTTAAAAAATAAACCAGGTTATAATCACTAAGACTAGACTACACATTTTTTCTGCATGATCTTTGTCTAAACCTTCTGCCAAATTAGGCATACTTTGGGTTCAGCATAATAAGGGGTAGTGATCTAAAATATGCAATTGTGTTGGGTTGAATAACCAATATGAACACAGGAAATAGAAAAAATCTACACATTTCGATGCTGGCCCTTTGTACCCTCACTGTGTGCTAGTGCTAGTTCATTCTATATAAAACAACTTTCTGGTAGATTTTTTATTAATGTGTCGCTTGTTTCAAAAATCTTTTTTCTTTGTCTTGTTTCTTAGTTTAGGTTTCATTAATTAAGATTATTAAAAAAACTCATACATTGCGCGTTGTTGAACCTCTGCTGCATTTACCCTAAAGAAACATAAGAATAAGGTCAGACGCCAAAGAACTTTAAATGGGTCAATTTGTCTACCGAGATTTGGACTTGAACCATTATCCATTACGAAGCAAGTCGTATTCAATTATCGAGCGAGTTCGTTGATTTATGTAGATTGTTACAGGATTGTAACAGAAAGCCAAGAAATATCTCGCAACAGAGTAATCTCAATTTTCTGCTTAATCAGCAAATAAAGCTTTTTCGTGGAAAACATCTTTTTAAAAAAAAATACTAAAGCGGCTCGAGATACAATTCCAAGGCTTGAATGACAAATTCATCGATACACGAGGTTCTCATCAAAAACACATACAAGAAGTGCCTTAGGCATGAATGTATCATTAACTGCTATATGAGCCTGTGCGTTATTTTTCCGAAAAATGCCTTCTGCTTGACCTATGCTAGGTAAGTCCCTTTTCCAAATATTTATTTTACGGAGTTGCCAGGTGCTCCCTTCTTAGCGTGACAGGTTACATTATTAGTAATACGGTTTCTTGCCGTGGTAAATTACGATTTATTCCCAGCTTGGAAAAAATATCACCCGAGCCGCAGGCGAGGGTTGACAGGGTTTTTCCAGTCGGGAATACTAGTAAATCGCATGTATACCACGGCAAAAAAAAACAAACTAACAACTAAAAAGTTAACATGTAGTGATGTCATGTGTATTCATGACGTCATGCAACTACATTCAGCGATGCTGTGATAAACAGGTGATCTTTTGCTGATTCTGCTAGACAGTAGGCACTTTCACTGGATCGATTCATCAAATCGAAAGGTATTGATTAGCTTTATATCAGTGTGAGCGTGTATGTTACTTTAGTAAGTTAAATAGCGTATCTGTAAAATGTGCTTAACTCACGTAAAAAATGTAGCAAAGCGTCATTTACGAATAATTGCAAAGGAAAATGCAATAGCACTTCTCAGTGAATCTCCTACCATTTCGGACAATCTACATAATTCTTGGCTGTGAGAGATAATTGAATATGAATTGTAAGAAATTTAATTATGGATCGAGTCTTGGTCTAGATTGGAAGAAATTTTCCTCTTATGTGGAATATTGTCTGAGTAAATATGTCAATCAAGGGTCACTGAAAGGTGAACATGTTGATCAGTGGTGGAATATAAGATGCGGTGCGGAGAAATTTCTAAAATGCTATAGAAACAGTCAACTCGCGTTACAAAGACCACGTTTGTTTCCAGGAAAAATGTCGTTGTAACGAAAGTGTCGATGTATTGAATGAACATTAAAGACTACCTGTGCGGTCTTTTTGAAGAAAGCAGCAATCTATTCATTTAAAATACTTTTCATTTTTCATGTTCAAACTATAGGAGAGACTTTTTTTAAGTTTGATCTTCATTATTTCTTAAATTACTCTGTTGAATAAAGCTTTGTTTACCTTTATGTGCGATACGTATATAAACTATTTCTACTAAAATTTAGATGCATTTGCCATGTATCAAGACGGAGAGAAGATTTACAAATAAGTGTAGACATTATGTGAATAAAATGTATGGAAAGACTATAGGTGTTAAAGGTCATTATTAAACATCATAGAAACTATACACTTTCGTTCCCTGAAAAACAATGTCAGTGTTGGGAAATGAGAATTCCGTTATAACGAGTGAAAAAAAAACACTGTGCAAGTTAGTTCCCAACAATTTCATTCCGCAAATATTCCAAACCATTCACCAAGTCGTTTCAGGATGTTAGTAACTGTATATATAGGAATATATTTATATATCCTGACAAAGGCAATGGGGCAGACAGACTTGCGAATGTTATATAAGCAGAACAAGCATTTAGATTTGAGTGGCTAAAAGACCTGAAACAAACATAAAATCGAAAGTAAGACATTCTGGCCAATTCAACGCATCCAAACATTACTACAGTTTAATTCGTTGTTTTATATCGTATGTCGCGTATTTCGAGGTTTCGGTGCAAGACTGTAAGTAAGTGTATATACACTTACTACAGTCTTGCACCGAACCCACGATTTATCATTTTGGGTAACTATGCACATAAAAAATATATGGTTATAATGCATAGCACATTATTTTTTCAGAAAGGGCGTTTACAAATTTAAGCAAAAGAAGAAACCTATTGTTTTTTCGATATTTGTTATCAGAAATAAATCAAAGGAAAGTACGCTAATGAACATGTCGTTTCAAGCAAAGAACAATGACCAGGAATGTCAAAAACATTTTCTGGAAATAATTAGTTATGAAATGTACCGTAAGAATTGCTCTTAGCTGGAGTTTTCAATCAGAAGAATAACATGTGACCTGTCACGTAAGAAAGGACATCTGGAAACTTAGTTAAATAAACTTAGTTTTTCTTTGGAAAAGAGATTGTTTCCAGAACAGGGGCCTGATTTTACTAAACATCTTACGATCATTTTTTGCGTAAGTCAAAAATTAAAGTTGCTTCTAAAGTAGTAACAAAGTGTGGAATTCTGACATGCATCATCTCATTGGAATCGTCTTCTATAGACGATTCCAATGAGATATTGTAAGGCAGAATCTAACTTTGAATGAAAGCACCGGGTACGACATGTGATTTTGACTTACGATTGATTTTTCGTAAGAAATTTAGTAAAACGCGCCCAGGTCAATTATATGTCGCATATACAGCATATCGTATACTGTAGAGTAGACTTATCATTCTAGATTTAGAAATTACGAAATTACGAAAAGTTTCCACCCTAGTAAGTGTGTGCAATCCGCGCAGTCTTACTAGGATCGACACTTTACGAACAACTCAGGCGATTCCTTTACGCCTGAGTGGTCACATACTGTTTCTTGTATATGAAAAAAAGTCTTCGGGGTTAGTGAAAATTTAAATACAAAGAATCTTGCGCTAGTTTTAACCTGATTCCTACACCTGAAATAAGGCGATTCGTTTGTGTAAAAGAAGCAATCATACTTTTATTTTTTTATATTCAATCCTACCAACAAGCAAATTCTTCCAAACTTAGTTCGCCTATGGACTTCGCGGGTTTTTTTTTTAAACATTGTTCATACCAATTACGATGATTATAACAAAGGAATTTTAGTAAAAACCAAATGACACATTTACATAAACATAAAGTTTAATGATGAGATTCAAACGATGTGACAAAAATGGAACCGAAAATCGTACATTAATAGAATTTACTGCCAAAAACAAGTTTTTTTATTAAAAAGAAAAAAAAACATTGACAGCTGACACTTCCAACTTTCTGATGAGTGTCCGAAGTCTGTGCAGTGATTTGATATTACGCTATATACAAAGGTACTAATTAAAGTCCGTCAACCAACAAATCTAAATACGTACTCCAGTAAGTAACATCGTGAAATCGACATTCACCTCGATCAAAAGTATTTTAAATCGCTCTCTCAGCGCAATATTCATACATTCCAAACACTTACTATAATCAAACAAAAACGTTCCAAAAGCACAAAAAATGATAAGTTCAACAACTACATTCAAAATAAAAATCTTCCCTTTAATTTTACGCAAAACACGCTTATCACACTAACTCAATTCCGTTCCAAAATCATTCCAACATCATTCACCTTGTCAATTTCACGATGTTTTTTTAACTGCGTGCGTTGATGACAGTTTTGACCTGTGCCTCTTATGCGTGCAAGTTCGAAATCGTTGGAAAAATTGTGAAAAAGAATTATCCGAATAAAACGATAAAAAGATAATTGTTTGACAAAGAAAGGGGGTTCGAACACGCAACCGAAATAATGAGAGCCAAAGTTGATATAAAGAGACTTGGTCGAAAAGCATAAAAAATCTTTTTGTCACTCCGGTTTCGCAATTCATCAACAAATCTAATTATACTAACAATAAAATATTCAAACCTTAACAATACACCAATTAACTTAATAAAATACTATGTAATGTTTAACAATGATAGTAACAGACACTAAGTTTCTCGAACTTATAACCTTTTATGGCCAAGACAATCTTCTCAAGCCAACAAGCCAAGGGTTTTAACTCCACTTTGTTCCTTACGCAAGGAACGAAGTGGAGTTAGAACCCTTGGCTTGTGAGAATGGACCAAGACGTAAAAAATGATAAAGTTTGCAATCTTCGAGGAAATTGAAATTCCGGGACCTTAACAATACAACAATTAACTTAAAATACTATGAAATATTTAACAATGATAGTCACAGGCACTCAGCTTCTCGAACTTATTACCATTTATGGTCAAAGCCATCTTCTCCAGCCAACAAGCCAAGGGTTCTAACCTCACTTTGTTCCTTACGCAAGGAACAAAGTGGAGCCAGAACCCTTGGCTTGTGAGAATGGACCAAGGCGTAAAGAATGGCAAAGTATGCAATGATCATCTTCGAGGAAATTGAAATTCCGGGACCCGGATTGACAATTAATTCTTCAGAAGATAATCGCGGATACCGGGAATCTGTATCTTTAACTAATATGAATTTCAATAAAACAGTTTCAAAAATACGCCAACACAGCTTAATTTGCATCTTGATGAGTCTGCATTTCATGCAGTGGCAATTCGTATTGGTTTTCACACAAAATCATGTGATATACTTAAACAGATAATCCCGTATACTAGGAATATGTATCTTTTAATTATATGAATTTCGATAAGACAATTCCAAAAACGCGCCAACAAAGATAAATTTGCATCTTGATGGGTGTGCATTTCATATAGTGGCAATACGCGTAGGTTTCAGACACAATCATATAATATACTTAAATGAAATCATAAGAACTAAAGAAAATATTGTTAATTTTCATAGAGTAATGAACCTTAAAATTTTAATAAAACTCGCATAGGAATCCGCTTTGCGTTTCACAGAGTGTAATTAAGGTTTAATTGGATGTATTAATTGATTATAGAAACAGAAATTTACACAAAAATAACTTGAAATTTGGTTTAAATTCGAGAAACCGTATGTCTGTGACGATAGCACAACCTTTGTGAACGTGATGAAACATAAATAATTGTGTACATTTATTGCAAGGGACAAAACTATATAGTCTTACATGCAAATTTTTGCTCATGATTGTTAATTCCCTTTATTACAGAACAAAATCTTTACATACATGTTTTATTTGCTTCATGCCTTCACCTTTTTATAGCCAACGATTCTTGACGCTTATTTTTATGGTGCACTAAATGGGCCTGAGTCTTCATTTGGTCTAGCACGTTTAAATTTTGGTGTGAAACAATTAATTTTAAGGGTGTACATCCTAATAACTATTACAATCACTATTTGTTCAGGGCCCGAGGTTATAAAACTTTTTTTGCGCTCAGCTGAGAGTTTTCTCGGATTAAGATTTCAAATGAATTTATGAACATAAAAGATAATGTAAATAAGTTATTATTCATAACAACTTAATGATATTATCTTTTATGTTCATACATTTTTGAGTGTATATATATATATATATATATATATATATATATATATATATATATATATATATATATATATATATATATATATATATATATATATATATATATATATATATATATATATATATATATATATATATATATATATAAAAGGAGAAAAATAAAAAATACCAACGTAATTACTTTCTGAAACACTGGATCGAAAAGGATTCAAGAACAGTAAAATAATAAGATAAATATGAGAAATATATTTGCTCAAACAGTGTTATAATTTACGGATTATTAAATATAACCCAAGCGCTTTCGAAACATAATGTTTCTTCTTCAGGGGTTTTAAATAAAGATCAGATATATATTTATATATGTTAGTAGTATTATATATATTAGTATTTGAACAGAATTATGGCTTTAATACCAAGTCAAAATTTGAGAAAATTTGTGCTGTGAATGAGAAAAGTTTTATTACCTCCGGCCCTGATCTTTAGTAGTTATATCATTACCCTTATTATGAAGACTTCACAAAAACAGGTCAGGTCAATCTTTACTGACTCTAGTTTTACCTGCGATTTTTGACATGGCAGGGTGAAGCCTTAGTAGGGCCTAATATGAAGTTGTATATAACGTTTAGCTAAAGCCGGTTCTTCGTATATTCAAAAAAATGGAATAGATGACTCATAATTTCAGCTTTATGCTTAAATTGTCTTTAAATAACCAGAAGTTACGAGCGTTTGTTGACCGAATACACAACATGTTCGTTTCTTTTCTACAAAACGTGTCTATGGTTTTGGTTTTATGATATATATATATAATACGTACTTAGTGTATTATATGAAAACAATATCTTACGAGGTTGGGAGAATTGAAAATTGTCGAGGCTCAATTCTCACAACCGAGTTAGATATTTTTTTTCATACAATACACTAAGTACGTACTATATCTATCTTATAACCTCTTTTTGTCTTCTTTTCGTCGATGTTTCTAACAGAAATGAAAGCTACTAAAAATAACCGCATAATTTCATTGTTCTAAAAATAACTATGTGATATCATAAAAAATATCATACGGGATGTTATCACATGGATATTTGTATAGTTATAAGATAAATACATGTTTTACGCGTTAAACAACACCTTGTCAACGAACCAAGGATCAATTTCCCTAAAAGTTAATTTGTCAAATAACTTCAATGTTAAGTAAGCCTCGCCCTACTTGGCAAAAAATAAAAGACAATAATTTAACTCTAGTTGTGTTCGCCAAGTTTCGTTCATTCTATATGGCTGATAAATTGCGTTTCATTACTCCACGAAAACTGTTTTGATTACGCAGCTTTTTTGTAAGCTTCCCCGGAAAGTAGTCCCATAAATAATCCATGTACTTGAGGATAAATCTTTGCATTTTTGCTTCAAGAAATTAAATTATAAGATGTGAAGAGACTTTTTGTTGACATACCACGATAAAATCAACAAATACTATCTTCACCTCTTAGCCATTTCCTGTTTAATCCCTGCTTTTTACGTGCATGTGATTTTATGATTGAGAATTGTGAAAAAGAAGAAATTGCTTCTGACGAGCAATTTCTTCTTTTTCCACACTATTTTCTACCCTACTGAATGGTTATTTTTCAAATTAAATCCACTTTAAATTTTCGTCTGCAAAACCTTTGAATTTGGACAGGTCCAAAATTTTGTAAACAGGAAAGGGTCAATTCTTTAACCAGGGTTTATCATCCTCGTCCTTGACGTAACATTGTCTATCGCAACGGCAGCTTTTTATCCACATTAACGCGAACTTTTGACGTCGACCGTCGCCACACTCGAACTCGACGTGTCTTGTCTTCGTTCTCCGCGGATAACAGCATCTGTCTTTTTTACAGTTTGTGCAAAACTTGAAGTTGAGTTCGCGTACACTCTTACAATCCTCGTATCGGATTCGTTGTCGCTGCCTAGTTCGTGTGGTCGGGGTACATTTGCCTGGCTTCTGTGAAGGTACAAAGGTAATCATGAATGAAAAAAAATATCTTAAAAATCATTGAAATGTCTTATTGTTTGGCTTTCTGGGTGGCTTGTTAAACCCTTTCCTGTTTAACAAAATTTTGGACCTGTCCAAATTCAAAGGTTTTGCAGACGAAAATTTAAAGTGGATTAAATTTGAAAAATAACCATTCAGTAGGGTAGAAAATAGTGTGGAAAAAGAAGAAATTGCTTGTCAGAAGCAATTTCTTATTTTTTCACAATGTTTTTTCAATCATAAAATCACAGGCACGTAAAAAGCAGGGATGAAACAGCAAAGGGTTAAAAGAACAACATTGAAATGTCTTTTTGTTTGGCTTTCTGGATGGCTTGTTTAATGTTTCTTCTTGTTTCATATAAAAAAAAGTAATTACACAAAATAGTCGCAGTATAAACTCAACACGCTATTGTAAACATTTCAGGGAAAATCCAATATCTACCTCTAGACGTTGCAGGTTAACTATCAGTTATCCGGTGTTAATTGGAGATAAATGCTATTTAAACACACATTGCTCAGTGCTATCAAAAGTCCCCGTGGCCAAATGGTTAGCATGGATTACTAAAAGGCGTCCAAACGCAGCACTGTTTGCGCATAGGTTCGAGTCGTACATAGCTCAATGATTTATGACTTATCTATTGATATTTTTTTTAAATGATTTTTAATCACATTTTCACGAATTCTCTTTTGTATGCAAGTTTCTTGTGTAAATGTATGTCTTTTTAAATGGTAAATTGTCCTTTTAAATATGAAATTCTTAGTTATCTTTTTTATTCATTTACATTAAAATTTAAATAAACAGTACATTTTAATGAATTTCAAAGGCCCTTTCAATGTCAAAACAATATTGCTTTTCCAGAACTTCACCTTCTTTTCTTGGGCATGCCGACAGCAGCCATATACTCCTCCGTAAGACTAGTGCAAAATACTGTAATCGAGCTTGTCCTTCGATACTTTTGACACCAGGGAGCCCTTTGACATAAGTCCCTACTGAGTTGTAAAAATGCATATTGTCCCCCCCCCCCCCCCCCCCCACAAAAAAAGATGAAATCAAAATATAAAATTTGTTAAACACCTTCGTTTTGTAAGTTCTTGACTTCTAAAACATCCTTTATATTATTATACTTTCCGCCCTCTCGTCTTTTAAATTGATAAGAAAAAAATATTAACAAACCTTGTTGGGAAAAGTCTTGTAAGCAGTCCCCACAAAAAGCAATAAATTAGTGCGAACTGTCAATAAAAATGAATTATAAAAATATTAAATTTGTTAATATTGGGATTTGAACCGTGTTCTCCACGACAACAGTCACTGTGCCTAGCCGTCTTAGCCATTTCTCATCAATATGAAATCGCTCTAAAATAGTTATTTATTACATGCATTACCAATTTACCTGCGTCACGCCCCAGTAGGTTTATCAATATACACCCTGTTTACAATAATATTGTGGTCCCGATAATGCTCAAAAAAGCGAATTCAGGTTATAGCATTATACTTTTTTGCGTAAAGAAAACAATATCGATACTATGGTTTGAAATGTGAATTCTTTTAATGTGGGACCCGTCACACGAAAAGGGACCATCTAGGTAGTGCACAAAGTGTCGATCCTAGTCAGACTGCGCAGTCTACGCAGACTGACTCGAGTCGAAACTTTTCACACTTTAATAATTTTCTGATTTTAGAATGATCATTCTATATTCTTGTGAAAGAATTCTTGATATGCGCTTTCTGGTTGATCTGTGGACCTAATCCGATTTTCAAATATTTAGTTTACAGAGTTCCCAAACGGTCCATTTTTGCGTGACGTATCACATATGAGACTGTGCATGACATTTCCAAAAACATGAAAACTATAATTTATAAAGAATGAAAATAGTAGATTAATCGAGCCCTTTTTAAGTGATAGTAGCTGATGATACAAATACGTGTTTTGCAACATGTTTTTGAAGAAAAAAAATGAAACAGTAGCCTTTAGGGTATTTTTGTGTAAATTCTTAATCCGCAACGGACCCAAATGATTCGTTGTTTGTTTTTTGAAGTGAAAAGAAATGAAGAGAAAAGATAGGGCTTACCTTTGAGCCGATGTCAGTGTCACATGGCCTAAAGTAGCAAAGTTTTGTTTCTTCCTTCTCTCGACAATAACTGTCACGATAGGTCCTCCTAGACACGCCCACTCCACACGTCTTCGAGCACCTGCTCCATTCTGACGCATTCTGGGTACATTCTGGCTGGGAGTTTTGATAACTGTGTAATGCAGCATGCGCTGAAGCAAACCAATGAAGGTAAATATCTATAAGTTTGAAGTCAAATACACAGAATCTTATATTGCTATTTGATTCTAAGCTTTTATAAATTGGAACATTTCAAAGACGTCTTTGATTGCTCTTATTTGCGTTTCTAACTGTTTTATGATTTCATCTCTTGAAGTTATGGTTTGAGATTTTAAAAACGACTGGAAAAGAATGCCTAGCAAATTCCTGATTTTTGTGGAGTTGATCAATGTTATTTTATCGAGACAAGCTGATTAGTTATTGTCATCTTCGTTACAACGAGACAACTTTACAACAACGTGAATGCTTGTGGTTTTGTTACCTCCCTTTAATTTAAACATGCGCAAAATTGCTGCCAAAAATTATAGTTAAGGCTCATGTAAAGTGTTTGAGACCCAATATTTAGGGCACTTCTTTAGCCAAGAAAAAAAGCAGTATTTCCAGGTATATTATATATCAAATTGAAGCTATTCGTGAGCACAAGCAGTTAGGCAACATAAGACCGCCATAGCTATAGCGGTATGGCAAAACATTGTGGAAAAGGGTCATTTTGTACAGAACAAGCAACTGCATAAAATTGCCCCGTATTTTAACAAAGTACAGTCTGAAGTACCATCCAGGTAGTGCTACAACCTTAGATATAAAACTCAGTCTCAAAAGGCTTTTTTGAAACAATCAATTTCCATTTATTTTGTCAATATACATGTCAAACCGGTTTGGTCTGTTTTCAAAATAGATGTAAGGTATGGTGCAACATCACACCATAATATTGTGAAATATTTTCTGCGATTTATTTCAAATTATAGTTTTTTTTAATTCAATGATCTACAATATTACTATATATATATCATCTGTGAAATAGAAATTGATATATTGCTAAACAACCTTACAGGTATATAAATAATTAATGTCTATTTATGTTGTGATAACACACCATACCCTAAAAAGATCTACACGTTTACAAAAATTAGAATGACATATATGACATATGTGTTTATAAAATAAGTCAAAATAAATTGCTTGCATAACTACGTTTTGGGGCTGAGTTTTATACCAATGGTTGTAGTACTACCTGGATGGTACTTTAGGCTAGACTTTGTTAAAATATGAGCCAATTTTATCCAACAGTAAAGCAGTTGCTTGTTCTGTACAAAATTACCCTTTTCCACAATGTTTTGGCTATACCGCTATAGTTATAACAGTCTTATGTTTTTCAACTGCTTGTGCTCATAAATAGCTTCATTTTGATATATACTATTCCTGGACATACTGCTTTTTCTTGGCAAATGAATGCCCTTAAAAATGGGTCTCAAACACTTTACATGAACCTTAAAAATTTCACAACAATTGCATATAACATCATTATAAGAAATACCTTTTGAAATTACGCGGCTTTAAATGTCTTTTAAAAAAATGACTGCGTGACATATTTAAATATTTCGCATGTGTTTGAGGCAAATAAATTGAACAAATTAGGCACCAACACAATCCAATAACGATAATCTCAGACCTAACGATGAGGGGATTGGACCTTTTCTATCAACAGGTCGCATGGTGAAGACTCTGGTCAGACTGTGCGGATGCACAGGCTGAATGGAGACTTTAATATGCTCAAAATATGAAATTTATGGAAACGTTAATCAAAGGTTCACATGAAACAAAACAATCTCACATCTATGGCGTATTTTAGGAGCTCGAAGTTCCATATGTTGTGGGCCAATGAGATGTCGAGGGCTCTTGCCTGATACAAATTCGGGCCTTTTTGGCTCCATGTCACATGTCCACTGTTTGCAACATTGTCCTCGGACTGTCATCAATCGTGGTCGTCTATCAAAACAAATAAAATTAACTAGTTAACACATGATATTTTTTTTATCATTATTATTTTTCTACATCAGAGCTGTGCATTTATTACTGTCCCTGATTTCAATTTATCTTATTAAATATTAACCACCAAGTATGATTCATACGTCTACTTCCTACTTACATAAGATGCCAGTTTAAAACGTTTTAGATACTATCCATTACTCATAAGCTCATTACCTAGATTGAAACATTAAGCCAAATTTCAATTCATATTGAAATACTTGGATATCAGTATGTGTGTTCAACTTTCACAGGCTTTAAAAAATCTCGATAGTTGATCTTGAGATCATTCTTTAGTTCATGAAAGTGTATATAACCCTACTTCAATTATTGTACAAGTGTTTAGGCGATAAATTTATTTTCAAGGCTTTCGTTTGCTGATGAGTTCCCTACCTGCAATGGGTTTTGGATGGTTCCCTGTATTCGTCTGGGCACAGATCAACACAACCGTAATTACCATTTTGACAAGTACAGAGCCGGGAACATTCTGGTTTGAACTTCTCGCCATCTTGGTACGTCTTACCATTTACGTGACATGGTTTGGATTCCTTGGCTACAAAAGATGTCAATTTGATGGTCATTTTTTGTGCCTCGAACACATGCGAAATATTTAAAACGTTACGCAGTCATTTTTAAAGAATATTTATATATTAATGAGGATCCTTTGAGTTTAAGCAGCCCTGTGTTAAGGATGACATAACAGTGCAAACTGTATGCCAATTATACCCCGCTTTGCACGAAAGTACACGTGCAAAGCGGGGTAGAATTTGCAAACAGTTTACACCGTTTTGCCATCCTGAACGCAGGAATGGTCTCGAAATGTATCGTCTAGTAATTGTTTGAAAATTATATCGAAATCTCACCAAACTATTTTCCCAGTACAAAAGATAATAATACAAAGAAAATTCCTTTGCAGAAATTTAATAAGGCTTCCCCATGACAATTGCTGAATGGCAGATTTAAATATTGTTTTATGTTTGCGTGATTATTTACGAATAAAATTGCATGCAACTTACAAAAACCGATTGTTTATCGATAGATGTTTGAAATTTAGTGAAACTGTGACTGCAGAATGCAGGCACGTAAACTGTTGTAGAATTGACAATCTATCCGCCTTTTACTTGCACCGAACGTGTCAATCGGGAACCCTCTGCGATTCTATGGAAAAGGCCTCGGGAGTAATACGGGCGCAGCCATTAAAGCGCGTCATATCGCACATGGGTTAATGTGACGTCACAACCATACTAAGGATGACGTTGCGGAAAACAAAATTAACAAAAGGATAAATTGAGCATATTATGATTTGAAAACAAAACCTAGTATTTTACTGCGTTTCGTCATCAAATGATAATATGCCCAAAAGATCTTCACAGACGACTGGAAAGAATTAACAAGATGTGTTTTTCTTCAAGCGTATTTAATAACCGAAGTAGCCTTCCTCCATAAGCCGAATATCCTAAAAAAAAAAAAAATGATCCCAAATTACTACATTTACGTCCGAGGTACTTTCCAGTTTACGGAAAAAGTCCGAGCGATGTTCCAAATAGTGTGGGCCACTGACAGAACCAAGATCGATAGCCGCTTCCGGGTATCCAACTCGGGACTTCTAGGTCAAGATGCTGATGCTATCCCTCGACCACTGACATAACCAGTCGATGAAATAATAACCGTCTCGCGAAATAAATTCATTGGGGAACTCCGTAAAATGAATTTCGATTCCAGTTTTGGTCAACAGGGGATCAAAAATTGTTTCACTGGAAGAAAGAATGATCATTCTAAATTTAGAAAATAGTCTATGTGAAAAGTTTCCCTATTCAGTCTGCGCAGTCCGAACAGTCTGATTAGGTCGACACTTTCCGCACTACCCAGATGGTCCAATTTCGCCTGTCGGGTCTCAATGATAGAATATCGTGACTAAGCTGCGGTTATGGTATTTTCGTCAAATAGTTATATCTCGGGAGAGAAATCTATATCCCATAGAGAAAAGCAATGATTTTAAATCATTGATCAATTAATACTCTTTATATGATAATACATCTTGAGTATACACAAGTCCGTTATTTAAAGCTTCCAATAGTGCCTAATCAATATACCTCAATTTATTTCGGAGAAAGCAAAGTCGGTCCATCTTGAATTATTTATAGGTAAACGTCATATTCTATAGTTTTGTAACGAATGACTTATCTAACGCGAACACTTATTCTGTTTAAAGTATCGAATAATGATTATGAAATTCTCTGGTGTATTTGTGCAGCAGACTCTGCGAAATATAATCAAGACATCCTCGTGTATAAAACTCCTGAATCCGTTAAAAATGACACTGACCCTTCTCATTCTATCCACAATATATTACGTTTTTACAGACAGCTTCGACAGACATATAAGACTAAGATTAGTCTGCAAAGCCGTGCAGCCGAACGCGACTAGGTCGGCATTGACGCCTTGGGCTGCAATCCCGGGGTCTTGAGCTCAAACCCCGGCTCGGCCGACTTTCATCTGTCAATTGACAAAGGTCAATGTGACAATCATTCGGAATATTGCTCGGACTTTTCCGCAAACTGAAAAGTACCTCAGACGTTAGTGTATTAATTTGGGGTAATTTTTGAGGTTATTCGACCATTGGTGGTACTTTGGTTATTAAATGCGATTGAAGAAAATCACATATTGGTAATTCTTTCCTTTTGTCTGTGGAGATCATTGGGACAAATTATATTTTGATGACAAAATGCAGTAAATACTGCGTTTTGTTATCAAATTATAATATGCACACTTTGTTCTTTCGTTGTTTTCGTTTTATGCAACGTCCTCCTTGGTGTCTATGACGACATAAAAACCCACGTGTGAAATGACGCGCTTTCATGGCTTCGCCAGTATTATTCCCCGAGGTCTATTCCGTAGAATCGCCTTGGGTTCCCGACTGTCTGACAATGAGTCATTTGTCACAAATCATATGATGTATGAAAAGTTATTCACCATAGTGGGATTAGCTAGTGCAATATAACTGCAAAAATGTTGAAAGCGGCTTTAAATCCCATACAAACAAACATGCATTACCGTGCAGACTTACCTTACCCTTAACCTTCTGGTTTCTACTTAGATATTGTGAGAAAAAGCTCAAGAGAAATTGCATGACATGTCCCGAAAAAAGGCTATTTGATTGAACCAAAAGAAAAAAAATTGATGGTGTGAGTGCTGCCACGATACACTGACTGATTACATACATACATACATAATCGCAACCTAAATACAGCTAATACAATATAACGCTATAAGATTCAATGATAAACATTTTTTCGTTTAAGAATGTCAACTTTTTCGCAGATTTTGCTTACGGTGAAGGGACTTTTCATGATGGTCGCTTAATAAAAGTGGTCGCTTAATAGAGATGAGCACTTGGGCAAAATCGACTGTACGTGTTTCAGCGCTTAAGAATATAGACATATAAACGCATTAGAATAAAAGGACTGTTCTGCAAAGGCTACTACTGAGCACCGTTGACTTAAAGGCTACGAAACTCATACCCACAAAAGATATATTTTATTATCTCCCTACGGCGTTATTCCCTTTATTTTATTACGAGACCTCTTAATGTAGTGGACCCGTAAAAGATCCGCTACGTTTCGGATGTAATGTACTTTAACAGCGTTAACCGAAGTTTCCTAATGATTTCATTAGGAAACCTCGGTCAACATTGTGAAAATGCATGAGTTCCGAAATGCTGTTGAAATACAAAGGTTCCACTTCCTTAACTAAGACTCACCCCTACATATCCCTGTTCCAGACCCGTGAATACCATTCATATCACAGTACAGTCCCTGTTTGACGTCACAAACGTCCTTGACATTGCAGAGGTCGCCATGTTGTCGTCCGCACATGTAACAACAATCGCAGCCATCTTTGACTGTAGAAACACCCGGGGCACAATTCAACTCTCTAACTGGACATTGGCACGGGTAACTACATCTCTGAAAGTAGATTTGGAAATGCCAAATAATGAATCTACATAATGCCAAATTTCTAGTCATATTCTAACATTACCAGGCTTTCAACTCATCACAAAATGAGGAAATGGAATGTTTTTATTTCCACAGCTTTTCTCGTTATTCAATACAAAACAATTAGTTATTAGTTTTCCATTATGCTTCAAAACCAAACAGGCGAAAACCTTTGCAACATCTCAATTCTTGGACCCGTCATACCTACATTACTGATTATTTTACTGAAATTGTAACGATATAATCTCGATACTTCCACCACTAAACCCCGACCCAACACTCACACACACTCAAACAAAAGTACGTTTATGGAATGAGAAGATCTGTATTTTGTTCCTTGAATGTATGTTATAAATGTATCTACGGGCTTACTTTCAGCCCTACTGTCAGAGAAAAAAAGCTAAGAAAAAGAAATATAAAAGTACCGTTGTCAAAATGTACGCCAACGCGAAAAATACTTTAAAAAAGAAGGCTTCTTATTTTCGTAACCCTGCAGAGAGCCATCAAATGTGAGCAGTATGCACATTGTCATATAATGAGAAATATTCTGTGAAAGTTTCGCACATATCGTCCTCAGGAAATTGTTTCATAAACAAAATTTTGTCGTATAGGTTATACTATTTTATATCATAAAATTACGGATTTTGAATCAATTTCCTGTGAAATCCTCCCATAAATGAAAGAAGAGTATAAACAAGGAAATTTACGCTAAGGCCTCGTTTTCTGTGACACAACCATTTATGCACATGGTTACATGATGAGAAGCATTATGTTAACTTTCATGAAAATCCGAGCAGAAATGAAGGAGATGAAATGTTAACAAGAAATAGACGTACGGATATGCGGAAAGACAAAAAAGAGGATCGTTTAAAAAATACATGTGTACATATGAAAATAAGAGGTAAAGCATTTCGAATGGTCTAAATTTATATAGAATATAATCTACATATCAAGGGTTCAGTGCAAGACTGCACTCATTCGGAACATCGCTCGGACTTTTCCGTAACTTGAAAAGTACCTCGGACGTAGGTGTAGTAATTTTTGGTATATTTTTTTAGGTAATTCGGCTCCTTGTGGTACCTCGGTTAATACGCATAAGGAAAATCACATTTTGTTAATTCTTTCCGAACGTCTTTCGGGATCTTTTGGGCATATAATAATTTGATGACAAAACGCAGTAAGACACTGCGTTTTGTTATCAAATAATGATATGCTCATTATTCTTCTTTCGTTGATTTTGTTTTGTGCAACGTCATCCTTAGCGGGATCGTTTATGTTAGTGACGTCATATTTACCCACGTGCGAAATGACGCGCTTTCATGGCTGCGCCCGTATTATTCCCGAGGTCTATTCCGTAGAATCGCCGAAAATTCCCGATTGGACTGCATTTAGTGTCATTGTACATTATAAAAAGAGGCACGACTATAATTGCGAAAATATGGTGTAAAATAACTCTAAAATATAAAGACATGGTCAGACACCCGGCATTCAATAAACAAAAGATATTGTCATCTTGTCGAAGAATTTCTTCTGTGTTTATAAAAAGATAGATAAAATCGGAACAAAAACATACCGTAAAGGATATGAATCTTGGTTCCATGATAATTACTTGAAAATTCTAGAGAGAATGCTTCGTCTATTTTGGCATTGAATTAATTACAGTAGGAAATCAAGCACAATATAGATAACGATAACAATACGGTTTGAGGACAAAGTGAAATAGAATTTCGCTTATAGCATTGTGGACACTGACGTTTGATGGACGTTGGGGGATATTAGATCATTTACTTACGAAGAGATTCTCCTTTAGTTCGTAGGATACGTTAATTTAAAAGGTGCTTTCTGGGAATTCCTGGGAGTAATTGCCATCTTAGAACTCAAATTCATAAGTACGTGTATTTTGAAGCAGATTATGCATGTTCCTGTAGAAAGGATAGATTAAGTCGGTGCAAAAGTACAAGGATTGAAGCCTGGGACGCAGGCTTCAATCCTCCTGTTTGGCACCGATTTTATTTTTCTGTGCAAAAGCATACTAGATTGGAAGCGAGGACCCATTAAGCTTTCTCGAAGATTCCAGAGAGAATGATTCGTCTGATAGAAGTTTCCGTTTACGAACTCTTTATAATAAATATCGATAAATAGATCGGTTCCAGCAGATGTCATCCAGAGGGCACATTTCATCAAAGTTATAAAGAAACAGTAATAATGATAATAATTAATCGAAAGGGTACATCAAGTCGGTGCAAAAGTATTGGGATTGAAGCAATCCTTTTGTTTGGCAAGGATTTTATTTTTCTGTGCAAAAACAAACTAGATAGGAATCGCGAACCCAAAAAAATTACTCGAAAATTAGAGAAAGAATGCTTCGTCTTTTTTGGCATTGAATTAATCATAGTAGGAAATCAAGCACAATATAGATAACGATAACAATACGGTTGGAGGACAAAGTGAAATAGAATTTCGCTTATAGCATTGTGGACACTGACGTTTGATGGACGTTGGGGGATATTAGATCATTCACTTACGTAGAGACTGTCTTATTGTTTGTAGGATACGGCAATCTAATAGGGACAATCTCGTGAGATGTAAATGTTGTGACCAATCAAGTACATGTGTAAGGAACAACTCCGTTAAATAAACATTTGAAAAAGACATTAGATCCCTCACATGTCCATCGGGAAGGATATTTTAACAATATACATGGTCGGTCTTCACAGAACGCAATCTCTAATTAGGGTAGGAAGTTACGAAAAAAGATGGCAGGGCTTGTGCTAGATTTTAAAATTTGGGAGTCATTGACCCATTGATTATAAAATTATAGGGGTCAAACTGGTTTTAAGGGGTCAAAAAGAGCAAAACATTAAAATCTTATCATCTTTTAAAGAAATTTATACAACTGAAACAACATACACAATAAAGTGAAGACACACTTTATTGTTTCTGTTGTTTCATTTATATAGATGTTTAATGATAGTATGAAGAAAACAATTTATTTAAATAATCTTTTATATTGCAAACGTTTCACTAACGGAAATTTGGTTGGGTCAAAATGACCCTCTATGGAAAATTCTTGGGGTCAAAATGGGATTTTTGGGAGTCAAAAACCTATTTTAAGGGTAAAAAACAAGCCATAAGATGGTATTATAAATAACATCTCAAATTCGACATCTATCCCGATCAAAAAGCATTCTAAATCGCTCGCAAAGCGCTTCATCTGATTCATTCAAATAACTCTCTTATAGAAATATTTCCAGTGTCAAGGGCCTGTTGTACTAAACATCTCACGGCCATTTTTGCGTAAGTCAAAATTTCAAGCTGTTTCTATAGTATACTGCAGAACAAAAGTTAAGGGCCAGAGAAACATTCACTTGTCATTCCTTGAAAATACACTGCAACAATTTTGTTTTTTGCAAGAAGTGAATTCAATATTTTGACTTTCGAGAACTGCAAACAAAATTTCCAAGAAAGCATTTTTAAATGTTGGTGAATCACCGAAAGTACCCAAGCCACCTTTTGTAAAGTTGAAAAAAAAAGTTGATTTTAGTAAGTTCAGGGCCGGATGTTTTAATCATCTACTGAAAAGCATTTAATGTTTAAAGGAAACAATAAAATAGCAGGGTTCTGTGGCACCTGATTTAATCGCTTTCTGCAACCCCTGTAAGAAATGGAAGAGATGATTGACACAAGCTGGGTTCTTTTTCCCCCATCTGACACCGAAGGATATCCAAGGGGCCAATCTATAGCAACAAGTAGGTTGATCGGGCACAACGGTTCAGCTGTACCTTCATTGTGCTTATGTTGAGAAACATATTGAGAAATTAAGTGTAATATGGGGTCAAAAAATGACGCTGATTGATGTGATTTGAGTAACAGTCCATCTTAGATGCATCCCACCGATTGCAGGAAATGGGTTTCAGTTTCGCAACCTATGGTGATTATGGTAGCGCTCCTTAGACTGTCTGACAATGGCATATGGGTGATGTATTGGTAGCGTAGAGCCTAGAGTTGGCGGCAGAGAAGGACCCTTCGTTCAGTATATCTAGACAGTCAGACAGGGATCGCTTATCAGGTGCACCGGTAGTTTGAAAATGTTCATATTGCCGCTGAATGACATATTGGCTTAATGTTATTCACCTGGACAGTTTTCTGTCTGGACAAATGTGTTGAAGCCATCTCAGAGGCTACTCAATATCCCATGTTCTCAGTTCGATCATTTGAAGCATGTCAAACAGAAGCCTAAATCGGCACCACAAAGACCCCATGAGTTTACCATCCGGTCGAAATGTGTAAAGTTAATCATCTGCTGCTCGTGCAAAACGCTAAAAATATCCAACAATGCTGATTCTACGGCTAAATCAGGAAAAAAATTCAAAAGATATTTTCTGGTTGTGCCATCTTGTAAAGGGCCCTAGGTGCACTGAAGCTGGACTCCAGTGTTTGCAAAACAATGCCAGCCTATTGCAGCAGATGGTAGAGCAACAGAAAAACACAATTTGCCTTATTCATTTTCTTTCGTGGTTTGGCATGAGACTTGCGACTGAAGATATAAAAATCAGAGGCCGGCCCTTAACTTTAGTTTGGCAGTATAGTTACTTAATATGGAATTCTGTCATCCATCATCTCATTGGAATTGTCTTTCAAAGACGATTCCAATGAAATATTGCAAGGCAGAATCCAACAATGAATGAAAACATCAGGTACGATTTGGGATTTCGACTTACGATTAATTCTTTCGAAAAAAATTAGTAAAACGGGACCCTGGTAACTACTCTTGATCATTAATTATGAGATTCTTTACATTTCAATTGGGTATTGCTTGTGGCAAGTCCTCCATGTTTTAAGTTTTTTTCAAGATTATCTCATCAGAGTCATTGTCACTTTTTAATGCCTGTTTATCAAATTAAATATTTTAGCCGTTGTGGATAATGTTGAATAATAAGAAATTTTAAGGCTGCCATGTATCTAAAATGTATTGCCCAGTTGGAAGACCTATCTATTTAAAAAAAACTTAAGCCACCATTCAAACTGAGGTTACTGACTAGCCCCTTTAAAACTGGAGTTACTGACTAGCCCCTTTAAACTCGGGTTACTGACAATTCTCTTTTAACTCGGGTTACTGACTATTCCCCTAAAACTAAGGTTACTGTCTTGCCCATTTAAACTTAGGTTACTGGAGAGCGCCTTAAAACTCAGGTTACTGACTAGCCTCTTTAAACTAAGGTTAGTGACTAGTCCTTTTAAACTGCGGTTACTGACTAGCCCCTTTAAAATAAGATTACTAAATAGGCCCCTAAAATTCTTGTTACTGAATAGTCCCTTTAAACTTGGATTACTAACTAGCCCCTTTAAACTCAGGTTACTGACTAGTTCCTTTAAACTTTGGTTACTGACTAACCCCTTTAAATTTAGGCTACAGACTAGTCCCTTTAAACTTTGGTTACTGACCAGCCCCTTTAAATTTAGGTTACTGACTAGCCCTTTCGGGCGCACAGGTACCATTCAGCAAAGCTCTGGTTGTCAACATCCTTATCAATTAAAATAACAATAAATGGTTCGTGTAAGATACATTTTAACTAACTTTATATTTTATAATGTTTTGTTTTAGTTTGGCTGCATTTTTCTTTACATGAAAAGCAAATTCAAGCAAAAAATCATTCTTACTCATAATGTTTTACATTGCCTCAAACAAATTTGAATAAATTTCTTGGAAAATATTTTACTCTACATTTGGACGAAAATCTTTCTTCGTAGAATTGTGTTTATGGTAATTAGATTTCGTGCTGACGTTGTCGAGTTGAAAGAATTCAATTTGCGAATCGCATGTGAAAGATCAAAGTGGTGTCAAATCAAGGAAGTTACTTCAAATTTCCTTCTCTCTATTTCGTCATGTTTCAGAGCAAATAAACCTGTTGAATAGTCTTGAGACATAAATTATTAAAAAGTAAGAATGTATAGGATCTTAATTGTCGTTAAACTACTGAAAAACGGCATAGGCGTAACTAGGATTTTGAAATTTATACGCACTCAGAAGGTGACAACCAAAAGATATATATAGGATAATGGCGGTAATAGGACTGTGACAAAAAATAAATGCTTTCGACTCGCTCCCCCATTTATATATAATTTTAGCGGTGGTGAATAGTCAAAACATAGTAACTACAGCTTGAATAAGCTGTAGGTACTATGTTTTAATCATTCACCAACGACATTTTTCTACAGGGGATTTTTTTGTATTACGCACTCGCGTAATGTGCGCAATGGAAGTTACGCCCTTGAACGGTGTCGTCCTACCCTAGGCAATCGAGGGATCATTGGAAAGAGCTACTTATAATAGTTTTGCGTTTTTAATCGAAATATATTATTATAAGTAGTTTATCATAAATCAAAATTTCATTGTCATTTGCTAATTTGAAATAGTTGCATATTAAGTACACAATGGCTTACGAATATCAATTAAGTAAGAATTAACAAAGTAGCATTGTTGTCAAGCAGAAAAGATAGACAGAGCCTCGCTCCTAAGGATGTCTCTGTTGGTATTTTTATAATTACCCCCATAGACACACAAATACATTTAATTTTCCAATGTGAACTATTCATCTACTGTCTCGTCTAAAAAAATGAATATAACTTAAATGTGTACATAAACACCAGACCTTTATAAATTTTGTTATCTTATTAAGGAACGGATGGGTGTAAACAACGGGCTACACCGCTACAAAACCTTAAATTTGGTTTTAAATAAAAGAAAATACAATATGGTTTTGTACATCTTGTAAAACATCGGGTCTAATTCTACTTCGAGTTTTGATTTGATACGCCGTCGCTTTTGACTATCTTTCAGTTATAACGCGAGAATTCCAGTACCTAACAATGGATTCCTGACATTTCTCACACCAGTGCTACCACTCAAACCTTTCCAAGCCCCAAGCCACTATCCACATAGGTCTACGATTTTTAATTGATGGGAGGGAAATAGTCGGAAAGATTGAGTTTTGCTGTCGGAGAACCCAGGACCTTTAGATTGACAGGCTGGCGCTCTATCTAGCGGCTTATTCTACTTCGAAGGGTCACGCGAAACTTATTCAAGTGCATACAGTTAATAGCATTGTAAATAGACAAGGTGAATGATTTTTGAATAATTTTTGAACGTAATTGATTGAGTGCGGTGAGTGGGTTTTGAGTGAAATTAAAGGGAAGTATTCCAATATGGCAAATTTTGTTCAGCATGAACAAAATTAGCGATATGTATTACCTCCTTTTAATTCAAAAACCAATCAGACGATTACAATTTCAATTTTGTCAGCGAAATCACGATTTTTTTTCTAGCAATATTTATCTTTGATGTTTGGAATAAATGGTTGAGCGATGAGCGAGTGAATTTGAATGGATTCGATCGGAATAAATGTCAATTTCATGATGTTTTTAACTTTATAACTTTATAGACACTTTAACTAGATTTACATCGACTTTTTCCACATTCTTACACGAAGGTAAAGACTGATTAATTAAATGGAGTTTTACGCTGCTTTCGACAATCTTTCAGTCATATCGCGCAGCTTGTGCACCTCACAATGAATTCCTGGTATATCTCATTCCTGTACTTTCATCACATTCTGTCCTAGCCTCTAGCTGCTATTACTTATAGGTCTACGATTATCACCCTATTGGTGGGAGACAAGTGGTCGGAAAAATGAGTGCCGCCGTCGGGTATCGAATCCGGGACATCAAGATTGACAGTCCGACGCGCAAAAAGAACAAAGGGGATTTAGAAAAATTGGCTTACGAAGATGACTTAGTGATTTTCATTAATTCCAAAGACTTTTTTTTTTGAATTTTTACATTCATATAAAAGACAGAATGGTCTCGCACTTCGTCTTTTTTCAATCACCAATCTCATTTTTTTCTCAATTAAGAAGCGGTATAAAAACAGTACTAAATGCAGATTTCGCTTCGTAAAAATCGCTCTCCCCAGTATTTGAACTTGAACATGATATCAACGACCTTTCTTTCTTGGAGTAGCTTCGTCCAGTGTTAAAATTCTTTAACCCTTTCCTGTTTTACAAAATTTTGGACCTGTCCAAATTCAAAGGTTTTGCAGGCGAAAATTAAAAGTGGATTAAATTTGAAAAATAACCATTCAGTAGGGTAGAAAATAGTGTGGAAAAGAAGAAATTGCTTGTCAGAAGCAATTTCTTCTTTTTTCACAATGTTTTCTCAATCATAAAATCACATGCACGTAAAAAGCAGGGATTAAACAGCAAAGGGTTAATTGATTTTAATTACGATTTACTTTTATTTTGAATGCTTCAGCTTATGCAAGGTATTCTTGAGGATGATAAACACGACATGAAATGGCCGATATGACATATATTGCAATAAAACTTGTTTTAAGCAACTAATAACAAGGCCAAAAAAAAAAAAAATCGTTTAAGACAATGACCCCCGAATACGCATTTGTTGACAAATAGGAAACAGAGGGTGGTTTTTTTGATTGAATATTCATTTTATTGCGAAATTCTCGATATTCATTTGTTGTTAAAATTCAATAGAGTTCTAAGAACGTAGGATTCATTTTCAATAACAATATCTTCTTTTTAAGATAATTTGATTTTAAGAAGGGGATTTGAAAACGGTCGGCTATTAAAAATGGTCACTTCATAGACGTGGTCGCTCGAGCAAGATTGACTTTATTTGAATATTGTTAGGTAGGAATTAACAAATGGAGCGCTGAGTCGGTGATTTAGAATAGTTTTGGTCGAGTCTAAATTCAATTTCACGATGTAACTACATGTGCCTTGGGCGTCCAATCGAAGTAGGTCTTACAAATTCTTTGACGCCACACTTGCGAAAATGACAGGAATGTTGTTTAAGTAGAAAAAGGTCAAAGTTAGATTCAAAAGGATTTTGTTTGTATAGTCATACTTTACCTGTGACATTGGCATATGAAGACGTTTTCTAATGAAGCTAATCTTACAAATATTGTGGAAGTAAACATAAATTGTCCTTTGCCAATGTCAGGGGACTATGCATTTGTTTCTGTTGGCTTCTTTTAGAAATTGGAAGACAAGTCAGAGGTAACATCGAGGATAATCAATTAAATCAAGACTACCCTTTGTGCAATTTTCAGTTGCAAGAGTACTCTAAACAGAAACTTTCGGTGTTGATCACAGAAGAGATATTCCGAATGGAGCAATATCCGGCCAAGTAAAAAATAGCGAGCAATAGTTAAGTAATATGTGAGGGGGACATCAATAGCTTTTAAACTATAAGTATACCTGTGTATGTCGAGATTCTTCAAAGCTATAATTACCGAATTGTTTACCTATAGTAAATGGATTGAGAATAATCTCTGAAAACATCCATTCTTCAAAATCTCGCTTCAATAGTAATAATTTACGAAATCTTTACAACTATTTGTCAAAGAAATCAAATATATTTCCTCGCCTCTTTGTTAGATATTAAATTTGAATTGATTTCTCTCCGTTCTTTCTGTGGTGAATACCAATAAATTTGGTTTAAGACTGATTCAATGAAATTTTGTGCACAGAAATTTAATTTTATATTTACTTATTCGCCTTTGTGTAACGAATTGCGCTCGACAATTTACAATTGATATACCAGTAAAGAAAAGGGAATAAAAAAAATCTTGACATATTTGGCAATTACTATCACCAGATAACTGTCAACAGATTTCTTCCAAACGGTGTGATATCCAAGGCCATCGGAAATTTCGCTATGACAGAGAGACCTTCGTATACATGTCTACCTTTGTGTGTCAGGCCAAAGAGTGTTTTTAGCAAGCCAAAAGTGTCTATGGAACAGAGTGGGTTGGAAACCCTTGCCTAGCCAAGATGGCTTCTCACTTGCATGGAATTGTTTTCGTATTTTCCATATTTGTTGTTATTTTATTATTATGTCGACTTTTTTTCGTGATTAAGACTGTATGTTACAATGTTTGATGGGTAATGAAGGTGAACTGCGTAGTAGAATTGACTAGGTGAATGATTGAGGAATGATTTCTGAATGAAATAGAATGAGTTAGAAGAGCGCGTTTTGAATCAAATTAACGGAGGGTAATCCAATATCGCTAATTTCGTCCGATTGGACGAAATTAGCGATATTTTACACCTACCGTTATTAATATCTACGTAATTTTGTATCTCAGTGTCTTCACAGATTAATTAGACACTTTAAAACATCCACCTGCCAAAAAGATCACGGAAAGGTCTTATTGATGTGAATGTTGATCGTTTTGAATGATTTCGGAGCATTTTTGAACAATTTCGGACAGAGTGAGTGTTTGGAATAATTGATTGGAGCGTTGAGCGAGCGATGTATAGTGGTTTTGATCGAGACCGGTGTCAATTTCACGATGTTGCTACATGTACCTAAAGCATATCGAGAAAATATTGAAATACATATGAATAGCTTTATAAACAACCATGGCATGAACGATTTTGTTCGACATTTTAATATTTTGGTTAAAATGGTCCTTCTTCATCATCGATACTTTGATATAGAAGACGAACTTATTAAATAATGTTGCGATGATAAAATCCAGGTTTATGTGTTCACGTCTTTCAGTCGACGTCATGGAAACATTGCTTCTTTTAGACAACTTAAATAAAGAATCTGTCATGTGATTTTGTTTGAGACAAGCTAATCTTAACTGAGTCTAGAGTAGAAATGCTATTAAGCGATTACTGATTTCTCTATCTTAGACGAGGTTGAGATCAGCTGATCTCAAACAAGGTCGAAGAACGAACTCTTTTTCTCACATAAACACTAGCTTTTTACTCTAAACCACATTTAGAGCAGCTTTAACGTCATGGAAACATTGCTTCCTTTAGGCAACACACACAAAGCATATGTCATGTGATTTTGTTTGAGACACGCGAATCTTAACCGGGTGTAGAATAGAAATATACTGGCTTTTCTATCTTAGACGAGATTGAGATCAGCTAATCTCAAACAAAATCGAGGAACGAATTCTTTTTCTCACATAAACACTAGCTTTACACTTTATCCAGATGCTCAAAATCTGTGGAAATGAGCATTGAATGACGACATGAGAGCGTTATCTAGAACTTTTATCTTACACCTGTAAGACAATGATATTTCTGAAAGCTGTTCGCTATAGTAGTCAAGGGAAAAACATTAATTTCTGACACTGTGATCTTCTATCTACTAAATATATGATATATTGAAGAGTTTAGGCCTACATCACATTATATGAGTAAACTAAAAAAACACACTACAAACGTTAGAAACCATGAGAAATTTCGATGATTATAATATGACCTACGTCGCGAAAATGAAATGACCTCGTTGAATATTTTTGATATTACATGGGTGTTATTACACTAGTGGGATAACTATGCAAATAGGCTAAAAACGGATATCAACGTTATATTTTTGTGAAAATGAAGTCATAATGGATTTGCTGACGTCATTTCGCAAACGGCGTTATATGTTTCGCGGAATAACTCGAACCGATAAATATCGCAATTTCCTGGTTTTATCACAAAAATTAAGGTTAAATTATAAATAGAATATCAAATTTGCGCTCATTAAATGCCGAATTTATTAAGCTCGTCATCTAAAACAGATAAAAAAAAACTCGGCGCAGCCTCGTTTTTATCTGTTTAAGATTACTCGTTTGATAAATTCTGTATTCATAAATTCGGTATTTTATTATAACTAACGCCTATTTCAACGTATTCATCTAACTATTTTCCGGTGACACGTCACACATGGAAATAACCAGTTCCTGATGGAAACACAGTAGATATTCTAGACAAAATATAAAACACTGTCATCTCCTAGTATGTTTGTATATATGGAATTATTATAAAGCCCCAGGGGAAGGCATTGCTCCCGCTGTCTCGTAGAATTATTTCTGCTACAATAATTAATTTTCGAAAGAATGGTTATTTCGCCAATAAGGCATGTTCAAAAGATAATGTGTAAGGACTTTCCAGAGAGGTCACATTTATAGGAGCATGTACATGACATTTTCTAACAAGATTTCGCTGTGTACATGTTTAGATCAGTCTATGAATAGGCATACATCCGTCTGAAAAAGTAAAACCCTATTTTTTATTGATGCTCTATTATGTTTGAAACTGGAAAATGTGTTATTCAATTGATTCTTTTATATGCACCACTACATGAAACTGTTAATTATTATTATTATTATTAGGATTAGGATTAGGATTATGATAGGATTGGTGTCTTTTTTATTTGGTTTATTGAAATACAAATTGCAATTGCCTTAGCGCATGGTGGGATGTTATTTTCAATACATGTGCCGAGGCAATTAAAAAAGCTGTTTGTACTAAAGACCCGTTTACACATTCAGGATTTTCTCTACGATTCACCCAGATTTCTCATTGTCAGAAAAATCGGGATGAATCGTGGCGAAAAGTAGAAATATTCAGTGTCACTACGATTCAAGTAAGAATGTCCAAGATATAAGTACGATGTCTGTAAGGTATTGCTACGAATCAATGACGCGAGTATAGTTACGGTTTCAGTACGAAAAAGAACGATTCCGCTACGGTTGCGCTGCGATTTAGGCCACACCCAATAACCACCACGATTCGCCACGAATGTTTTACACAGTTTAAAACTTCCGTAGCTCTATCGTGGAGTTTCCCGAATCATCACAATTCATCAAGAGTCACCACGAGTCAAATCGTGCCGAAACGCAGCGGCACCGTAGCCAAATATCGTAAATGTGTAAACAGGTCTATAGATAAACGCAATCTTAAATAAATTTGTCTCTGATAATTGCAACCATTTACATCTAGGAAACATACTGTAAATTAGGCTAAAATAATACAAATTCAAGTCTACATTCATTGCAATCGAGCGTAACAATACTCAAAACTATTTGAAGATCAATTGCATAACGAGTTCAATGAGTACCCTAAACGTAGGGTTTGGAGAAATACTTTCGAGAAAGACTAATTGATATATTTGTTAATGAATGGTTTATGGATATGGAAAATAGACCTTCTTTAACACTTTTTAGAAACATAAAAACGACTTTCGCGCGTTCAGAATACATCGACTCAATAAATACAAGTAACCTCCGAAACATTTTGGCAAAACTAAGACTTTCATCACACGATCTTAACATTGAACAAGGTAGATATAGAAACATCCAGAGAAGTGATAGGAAATGTCACATGTGTAACCTCAATGAAATTGAGGATGAATTCCATTTTATTCTATCCTGTCCATTCTATACCTCGTTTAGGAAAAAATATATAAATAAATATTTTTTCGTTAAACCAAGCGTCTATAAACTCACTGAACTACTTAATTCTACAAATAAATCGACCCTTTACAATTTGGCAATATTCTGTGTAAAATCCTTAGAGATTAGGAAGAACCATCTAAATGAAATCCAAACACAGACTGGCTGAGACGGTGGTGAACGCATGCAGAGATGAAACCTCGAGGTACCTTGGTTTAACCTTTGTATGCACTGACCACTAATTGAACATATTCTCTGATAAAATATATTCTCACAAAACTACTTACTCATTTATCTTTATTTCTAGTATAGAGAAAAATAATGACCCTTTCAAGGATTAGTAATTTCACATACCGTATTTAACCTATATGTTTTGTTTGTTTGACTTGTATTTGTTTGTTTGTTCCGCATGTATATTATACTATGTATATGACGATGAACTGAAAAGTTCAAGTCTATGAAATAAACTATTGAAACTTGAAACTATTAAAATTGTCCTACTCCCCAACCACATTTAAAAACATCGTGAAATTGACAAGATGAATTTTTTTTTAATGATTTTCGAATATATTTGAAAGGGTATCAGGGGCAGGTTTTGAGTGAAATGAAAAGGAGGCTATCGAATATCGCTAATTTTGTTCAAGATAAACAAAATTAGAGATATTTATGTCCTTCCTTTGATAAAATATACGCGCTTTTCTGTTTTTGTGTCTTCTTTGACCAATCAGAGACTTTAAGCGCCGTAACAGCAAAAACAAAAATCGAAGAATAAATTGTAATTTGACCGATTTGAATTAAATGTCCACCGCCTTTAACGATTTCGAATGTTTTCTAACAATTTTCGAGCCATTTGATCGATTTAAGTGGGTGTTTCGAATTCATGAAAGGAGCAATGAGTGAATGATTTAGAATGGTTTTAGTTGAGATAGGCGTCAATTTCATGATGTCATTAACTTTATCAGAGAGCTCTATAAAACGATTCTTTTGTCTGCTCACACAATTTCTCTCGAATTGAAACATCTAATTGATGTTTAATTGGTCAAATCTCTTAAAGACAGTATGCACAATGGCTTTTAAGATGGCCCTTGTCGCTTGACGGGTCACATTTTAGAAATGAGTCTGCGCGAAACATTTCTAACAATTTCAAAAGACAGTAAAGCAAAGCCTCTTTTCAGCTTGTGCATTCGCACAGTCTGACAAGAGTCTTCACTGTGCGGTAGATATTACGGCGATCAGCGAAAATTCTTATTTCTATGTGAAAGATCTATTTATATTTCCTTGAGTGAACAACAAACGCTATATTTTCACGAGTGGTAGAGCCACGAGTGAAAATAAAACTTTTGTTGTTCACGAAATGAAATATTAATCGATCTAACTGGAAAACAAACGATTACTCTATTTCTTTTATGCAAAAATGAGACAAAATGTGAAATTTCTTGGACATATTTTCGTAAATCGCGTCATTTTGCACGTGATTGCTATTGCATTGTGACGTCACTTATTTCGCACCGCATAGATAACGTCAGATAGGGTGAAATACACAAAGGTAGGGTATAAGTTTTTGATGATTTCACTGCTTTTGCAGTGAGATTATCAAGTGATAATCTACCGTTATTTCTCGATAAACCACCAAAAACCATTAAAGAAATGTCCATCACGCACAAATGAAACAGTTGGAAATATCGCAAACAGGCCCAAATGCAAAGGAATAATGCAAACAACATGGAATTCAAAAACGAGACATGATGATATGTCGTTAAGTCTTCGTTTCACCATCTTCTATCATTATCACGAAATAATCCAAAATTATTCAAACTTTGTCCCCAAATAATTCAAAGTGATTACATTTTAATCTCGTTGTATTATTGCTATATCTCAGAGATTGGGAAACCTAGCTGTCACAGATACCGTAATAAGCGACATTTTACCAAAGAGCACTGTATCATACTAAACTTTAATTGTGAGGATGAAACTCGATTAAATGTTACAACAACGCTAACAGTTAAAAACACCATGAAATTGACAATCATTCCGATCAAAACCATTCATATTCACTCGCTCATCGCTCCAATAATCCATTCCAAACACTCACTCAAACCACTCAAAAACGCTCCAATTTTCTAAAAATGATGAGATCACTGACTACACTCAAAATAAATATAGCTAGAAAAAAATCGCTGTTTCACGGACAAAATTGAAATTGTAAGCGTCTGATTGGTTTTGAAGAAAAGGGAAGCTATCAAAAGAACTTGTAAGTATATTTTATTAAAGGGAGGTAATTAATAAGGCTAATTTTGTTCATCATGAACAAAATTTGCGATATTGGATTACCTCCCTTTAATTTCACACAAAACTCATTCCGCACACCCATTGAATTTCGTTCAAAAACATTCCAAAATCATTCAGCTTGTCAACTTAACGATGTTGTTAACTGTTTCTCATGATAAAATATCATAGAACGCCCGCAGAGCTGAATGATTCAAAAGTTCTAAGAACACTGGCCAAAGCGATAAGTAGGGACGAAAGATTTAAAGGAACAAAATCCGTTGCGGAACCACTCTCTCGAAAAAAAAAAGTTTTAGACGTTAGCGAAACGAAATACTTATCAATCTTGCACGAAAAATTAAACGACTGTTCCATTTCTTTTCCGCTATAATGAAACCAAATGTGATTATCTTTTATTACATTGGCAAAGTGATGACGTCATGAAGTATAATTGGCTCCGCTAAGATGACGAACAGTTAATGAACGAATGTGGGTTAAATCGTTTGAGATTTTTTCGGTCTTGTGGTGTACGTAAATTACCAAGTGATGAATCATAAATTTCGACAATTTATCGAAAAAGCGGCCGTGCTGAAACGCTGAAGAATAAACATCTGAAAAGGATATCTTACAAAGCAGAGAGTCGCAATGTTGATATTTTAAAGAAAATACCGAAATAGAATGGGGGGAAGAAAGAATGGCTATTTCGTAATACTCAAAAGCATGCCGCCGTTGAGTGACCATAATGACGCAACAACAGCTGAAGTAACGTCATCTTAGTCACCTACCGACGATACAACAATTTAAGGTAGTGGAACCGTAATAGTTCCGCAACATTTTGGCACTCATGAACTTTTACAATATTAATCGAGGTTTCCTAATGAAACTCATTAGGAAACCTCGATCAATACTGTTAAAGTTCATTACTTTTGAAACGTTGCGGAAGCATTACGGGTCTACTACGTTACGCGAACAGAAAAAAATGAATTTCGCAAAAAGACCAAGTTAAACCTATATTTGCACTTCATATGAGGTTCCTTTTACGATGTCGATGTTGAAGTAAAGTTAGTTTCTTAATTAAATTGCTTAACTAAATCAACTTACCCTCCATTGCCTTTCACGACTTGAAATTCCAGAGAAATACGCGAACAATAAAATGATAATTGATAATTTGATTTGCATTTTCTGGTATACTGTCAGTGTTTTGTTATGATAACAATTTAACAACCATCACTTTCCTTTCTCTTTAATCCATAGAATTATATTTTCATATGAAATATAATTTGTCAATGTCTAAATCCAATATCAATATCATATATCAATTTCTGAAAGCTGTTGACATTAATTCAAGACTTTAATCCATCAAATATACATCAAATGTAAATAAATCGCTCAAAATTGTCTCGTAAATTAATCACATGATTTCAGTATTTCCAAAATCCAGTTCTAGACAGAGATTGTTCCTTTAAAATATTAACATTGAAACTAAATAGATTTTGACAATGCCATAATAAGTAACTCTATCCTTATGTAGCAGGCTCGGCGATATTCAATATCCGCAAGAAATCATAAACAGTCTGCGGGAATAACGTATCATATACCTACCACCTATTTGCTTTTGTCGATATAATCTAATAGAATTCTATTAAAACTTAATGGGCTAGCGGTTGTTTTGTCATTTCATTTATTTTCTGTATAAAATTTACGTTTTCATTCTTGAGAAATAGCTTTGTATTCTTTTTTTAAACAAGAAATTATTAGGATTGTGAGCTTTTCCCGTTTCTTTGTAAAATATGAACGTATATTTGAACGATAATTCTTGTGAAATATGTACCGCTTTTCTTATAATGTTAGGGTGTCATGACCAGCCCTGTTTTCAGGATGACAAAACGGTGCAAACTGCTTGCAATTATATCCTGCTTTGTACGCAAAGCAGGGTATAAATTGCAAATAGTTTGCACAGTTTTGTCATCCTAAACGCAGGGCGTAATTCAAACAAGAGTTGTCAGCGTACAACGTAGCTCGCACAAACTGCTTGTCACAAACAGCACTTGACCAAAGATCTAAGTTCAAGATATTTTTTTACGTTAAAGTCAATGACCCAATATATATCAGTCTGATTTAGAAGTAAGAAAGAAATATATATAAAAAAATTTTTGTTAGGTAAAAAGAAAGGCTATAGCCTGATTTAAATAAAAAAGGTTGATCATGAAATCATCGCATTTATGAAGTATAATTGTCCTAGCTGTAAGCATTCAAAAAAGAAATATTTAAGTTTAAAGCAATATGCTAAAGATTCAAAATCAAGGTCACGGTCACAAAGTCAAGGGATTTGATCACAGGAAAAGCCTATCTCACCTAATAAGTAAGGATATTAGGTATAATGGCAGTCGGAAAATATATGCAAGGTTAAAATTCTTTTGGTTTAATTTTTTGAACAAAGTTTTTCTTCTAAGTCCAAAAAAAAAGTCAAGGTCAAGGTCATAATGTCAAGGAGCTTGGTCTCTTGGGGAAGCCTATCACTTAGTGAGTGTTTATGAAGTAATGATGTCCCTAAGTAAAATAATCAGAAAATATAAGAAAGGTTAAAGTTTTTTGGTTGAAGTTTTTGGTTAAAGTTTTTCTTAGTCAATAAAAGGTCAAGGTCAAAGTCAAAAGTCAAGGACCTTTTTCACCAGGAAAGCCTATTAGCTAGTGACTGTGTATATGAACAATGATGTCCCTAGGTAAAATCAGTCCAAAAATATAAGCAAGGTTAAAGTTTTTTTGCTTAAAGTTTTTGGTTAAAGGTTTTCTAAGTCCATAAAAGGACAAGGTCAAGGTAAAAACATAAAGGCACTTGGTTTCTGGTGTATGCATATCATGTGGTTAGTGTATATATGAAGTAATGATGTCCCTATGTAAAATAATTCAAAGAATATAAGCAAGGCTAAAGTTTTTTTGGTTCAAGTTTTTGGTTAATGTTTTTCTTAGTCCACAAAAGGTCGAGGTCAAGGTCAAAACGTCAAAGCACTTGGTCTCTGATAAAAGCTCACCTGGTAAGTGTGTATATGTAATGATGTCCCTAGGTAAAGAATTCAGAAAATATAAGCAACGTTAAAGTTTTTTAGTTAAATGATTTTTTATTAAAGTTTTGGATAAAGTTTTTTTTAAATGGGTCAAGGTCACTGTCTCAATGTCATTTTGACGTGGGTGCTTATCTTAAATGAAAGTCTATATATATCCTAATAAGCTTTGTGCATTTAAAGATGTTTGGTCGCCAAACGAAGACATAGATGAAAGAGGTTTGTAGGCAATAGTTCTAAGTTCTAGATAGTAATTGCAATGCATTTTTGCCACATAGAAACATTTAGCAAATTTATAATCAGGCTTTCAAATATTTGCTTAAAGTTTCTGGATTTAGGTTTCTAAATATATGTGCAAACTCATAACCTTGTGTTGAAACATCTATAACAAGTTTCATAATAACCTTCAGTCAGGGGGGATTTTCTATGCAAGAAAAGGACATATTTCACTAAAACTTATATCCGAGTATTTAGATTTGAACATGGGTCTAAATTTGTATGTATAATTTCAGAAAAAGTTAATTACTCAGATATAACATCACCCACGTTGAAATATAGATATATTTTTTTTTTAAGTTTAAAAATGTTAATTCCCACAAAATATTGATTAGAATCAGTGACCCTAAATACAGTTAAAAACATCGAAAATTGAGATTCATTCTGATCAAATTTAAATAATTATATCGCCGCTTTATTCATTTATTCATCACACTCACTCAGATCGATCGAAAACGCTCCAAGATCATTAAAAAACATTTCGAAATCGTTCAAAACGATGAGCAATTTATTCATCAGATCATTGTACGATTTCATTGGCTTGTTTATATTTATAGTGTCTGATTGGTCCACGAAGACATGCAAACAGTAAAGTACGTATAAAAGTACGTATAAAAAAAAAAAAAAAAAAAAAAACCCTGAAATTCTTGACATGATTTGACCGTATGCAATGAATATGTTTTCATATGAGCATGAAATTTTACCTACAATTACTAGCGGTTCCGTGGTCGAGAGGTTTAGGTCGCAGTCATAAGAAGTATAATTTTGGCGGTTCAAATCTTAACAAAGTTAGTTTTTTGTTCTTTTTCCCCCTTTTTTTTACTTTTAACATTTCTAAAAATAAAAACAAAAAAAAAATGCATGACTTTCTTGTGTTTTCTGACGATATATTTACAATGTATTTGAAACCTTTACTTTATACATTTGTCAAAGAAATTGTCTTCAATTTACTAGTTTGTCGAAATTTGATCGAGCAATTTGAGAAGTGTTAATCAGCCTACAAATTTTTAAAAGCAGCTTGTAGAACCTTTTTTTTATATATTTGAGAGAACACACGGATTCTGAATTTGAAAGCATACAAACGATCTTATTTGTTATTGTCTGAGAAATACATGTAAACATATTTGAGATGTAAATAAAAAATGAACAAATAATAAAATAAATAAATAAATAAATACAAAAAATTGAAAAAGTATATGTAATGGGTAAGATATATATTTTATTTTTTTTTTGAAAAATAAAAATTAAATTTATCAAGGCTCGAACCACGGACCTTATGTTCTGCAGTTCGTCGACCTTACAATTATATCTAGAAGAACCTTCTACCTACGGTGGTGCAAAATAAAGATTTAAATCACCATGATCGACTCCCGAGATAATTCGAAAATTAACGATTCTGTAATGTTGGAATCAATAAAGCGTGTAATTATTTAGATAGAGGTCATGCTCAATCGTGTCAATAATTTTAAGTTATACATTTTATAAAGGGTGGTAAAGATATCGCTAATATTGTTCATTTTGAACAAATCATCTTGAAAAAATGAGCGATATTGGATTGCCTTTCTTTTATTCCACTAAAAACGCGCTCCACATACTCGTTAAATTTCAATACAAAAGAATTCCAGTATCACTCATCTTGTCAATACCACAATGCTGTTCCTACCATTTTGCATTTAAACTTATAGCATAAGAAGATAACTTGGAAACGACATCAAAAGGTACAAGTACAGAATTATTTGAACAATGACACAGTGTCTTTGGGAATAAAGATATTTGGGGATTTTGGGACTTTTCCATTTTTTAAGTTCAAAAGGGATAAAGTCTACTTAGATCTACTTTGAAATCGATAGAATATGAGAATGTCTTAATATAATCATTCCACAAAGGTAATTTGGTAATTTGTTCTAATGGAAAATAAAAGAGTTCTGGTGACAATGTCTGTGGGCTATTTCTTTCAAGTTTAGCGTTTTATCAGAGAAAGATTTTAAATAGAGAATAATCGTTTGTTTCAATGTAAGATCGATTTTTATTTCTTTGAGAGAACAACAAAAACTATATTTCAAACGAAATGAACGAAAGCGGAGAATAAGTTTTTGATAATTTCAATTGTAAGGCGACGAGTTTATCAAAATGATTTTCTAACGTAATTCCCCGATAAGCCACCGAAACGCAAAAGAAGAAAAAAATAGATATCACTAGTACAAAAAATATTGTAAATGAATCCTATGCTGTTGAGACGATTCTATTGATTATAAACAGCATAGGACTATTGAGAATTTCACAAAAATTTACTTATACAACCAAAATCATTTTACGTATTTGTAAACAAATTGTTTATTCAGCGACCATTTTCTTTAACGACCGCTTTTGGGTAGTCCCGTTCCTAGTCGCTTAAGGTAGTGGACCCGTGATAGTTTTGCAACTTTTCAGAAGTAATGAACTTTAACAGTGTTAACCAAGGTTTCCTAATGACTTTCATTAGGAAACCTCGGTCAACATTGTAGAAGTTCATGGAGTCCGAAATGTTGCAGAGCTATTACGGGTCCACTACCTTAATACAACTGTTACGGTATTTAGAAAACAAGCAGTTAGGAACATCGTGAAATTGACAAGTTTAATAATGTTGGAATTATTTCGGAATGAAAGGGAATGGGTTTGATGAGTGGGTTTTAAATGGTATTAAAGGGAGGTAAAACATAATCGATAATTTCGTCGAATGGTACGACATTAGCGATAATTTTTACCTCCCTTTAATGAAATTAGCCTACTTTTCTAATACTGTTTCTTCACGGACACATGAGACGCTTATAATTCATCTCAAGTAGATAAATCTATGCAATGATTTTTATCGATTTGGTTGAAATGTTGATCGGTTGAATGATATGAGTGAGTGTTTGGAATGAATGGTTGGAGCGGTAAGCGAATAATTTTGAATGGTTTTGATCGAGCTTGGTGTCAATTTCACGATGTGATTAACTGTACAGTTTATCCTTTATCAGCGACCACCTGCATTAAACCTATTCATGAAACGATTCTGATCCTGAATTGCAGTTACAAAAAATTTAAGAATAATTGCTCATTCATTGTCTTTGCAATTTTTGTCGACGTTGTCGACGTTATTCTTTTTTGTCCTAGATAAGTAGGTTTTATTCTGCCACATTTGCTCACAGAAAAATACAATATACATCGTACTTCGAGATAATCACGAATTTTCATCAATCCTCAAAGTTGATTTTTTAGTTATCATATGTTTGTTAGAGTGAGTTTTTACACCGCTTTTAACAATCTTTCGGTTATTTCACGGCGAATGGAGCAGTTAACAATGGATTCCTGGTATTTCTCTCACAAGCACTACCGTTACATCCTACCAAACCTCCAATTAATTATCCCATACTGGTGGGGTACGATTATCAATCCATTGGTTAGAAACAAATAGTCGGAAAAGATGAGTGCCGCTTTCGGGGAACGAGCCCGGGACCTCTAGATTGACAGTTCGACGCGTTACCAACTGCGCTATGACGGCTGCTCAAATGAGATGAAAACCACTTCGTGGAATGCGGTAGGTACAGTTAGAAACATCCTTAAATTGACATACATTCTTAATCGTTCCCTCAATCGTTCATTCAATCCAATTACTTGCTCAAACCATTCAGAAACGTTTAAAACCCGTCAAAAATATCTCCGAATAATTCACAATACTCACAACTTCATTCAAATCGAAGATAATTTCTTGTCTTTCCTTTTTTATTATAAGCAAGATATGATTTGAAAGGGGCCGCAAATATACATAGATCCTTTTAAAGAAAAGTACGTAGACGTTTCACAGGGAGGTAATGGCATAATTATACGAGAACACAGTTATCAATCTTCGATGATATTTAAATAAAACAACATCAGAAATGATGTTGAGGGATTTAATTCTGATCTCAAGTGTTCGAATTAAGACGAAATGCGAGTGCATTTTTTTTTTCTATTAAAACAATAACCCTTATTTATTTAAATTACCATTTCAAGTGCCCCGACGATACGTTCTTTCCGAAAAAAATACGTTGTCTTGGTTGATTAGATCTCTTCCAGCGTCAAGCCTTTTCACAGTAACCTTATGGTTGCAAGTACAATTGTTGCGAGCCGCCACCATAGCGCAGTTGGATTGGCATAGGACTTCCATTCTGGAAGTCGTGGGTTCCCCGGTGGCGGCAAATATCCTTGTCGACATTTGTCTCTCACCAATGGGTAGATAATCGTAAACCTATATGAGATAGCAGTCGGAGGCTAGGAAATGGTTTAATATTAGTACAGGTGAAAGAAATACCAGGAATCCATTGTTAGGTGCTCAGGCCGCCGCGATATAACTGCGAAATTGTTGAAAGCGGCGTAAAACACATTCAAACAAAACAATTGATGCGCATTCAATGCTTATTTCAACACAATTTGATTTTTTTAAATCACTTGTGTTTTGCGGATTTTGTAGGAATTTCTTTCTCAACAGTCAGTTTAAAACGAAAAGTGCCCTGAAAGCGCATCATTCGGTTTCCATAGCGACGGTTCCTTAACAGACGCGTAGTCATTTTTGGTTGCATGTTTGTATACTAAGCACTCACATCCATACGAACAATTACTGACAGTTTCATCAAAATCTGATGAATGATAAAAATATTTTGCAATTGTCTCAGAACTTTTTGATACCCCCTCCTTCATTCGAAACTTGCTCCACACACACTCAATATCATTCTATATTCACTCAAATCATTCAACTTGTCAGCCCAATTAGATCAGCTATTAGAGCACCGGGCTTCAAAACATTTGAAGGTGGATTACGTGGGTTCGATTCCCGGGCTGACACACTAACAAACTAAATGCCTTTCGGATGAGACGTTAAACCGAGGTTTTTCGAGACGGTGCTTTACACCGAGCATGTTAAAGAACAATGGCGTATCTCAGCAATAGGTTCGTGATGCATCCTTGCACTATCCACCGTAACAACTTACCGTCTTCTGGGGGCGTCGCTCATACGGTCAAAAGCTACGGCAGCGACGACAAATACACGGAAATAAGCAATATAATTAACTTATAAATTTCACGTTGTGTCTAAATGTAAAGATTGTAAGTAACTTACGATTTTACATTTTCTTAATTCATAAACAGATGTCATATCGACGACAGGCATTGGCTGGTTTTATGATTTGCCTTATAGATTGCCATAGTAATTTTCTTGTCAACGCAATAAGTTCCAAAGATATTGCAGTTAAAAACATCATGAAAGTGACAATCATTCCGATCAAAACCATTCAAATTCACTCGCCTATCGCTTCAATCATTCATTCCAAACACTCACTCGAACCATTCCAAAACGCTCCAAATTTACAACAAATGATAAGATCACATACTTCACTCATAAAAAAATATAGTTAGAAAACATGGCTATATCACTGACAAAAATGACTTTGTAAGCGTCTGATTGGTTCTTGATAAATACGGAAGCTATTAGTATCCCTTGTATGGATATATTATTAGAGGGAGGTAATAAATATCGCTAGTTTTGTTCACACTCAAAACTCACTCATCACACTCATTGAATTTCGTTCAAAAACCATTCCAAAATCAATCGCCTTGTCAATTTAACGATTGTTCTTGCTGTAGGGGGCCACAAAAATTATAAATTATTAGATTCGGAGTGAACTGGATAGAACTATTCAGTGTCCGAATATGTACCTTAATTGAGCCTTAATCTAATAATGTACCCGTGGCAGACATATTCATAAACAAAATCGTAATTCAAAAAGGCCACATTTGATTTTTTATATCATTAAAAATAGTTTGTTAATTTTATTTCTTAAACGTTTCAAAACAACCATGAGATTTCTGTTTGGACAATTTAGGGCGCAAAGTTTCCTACTTTCTCGTTTTCAAGGGAACGTTTTTTTTTTTCTAGCAAAATACAATTCATCAATGTTGATGGAAGGAACAAAAATGAAATCATTTGTATTTCGATGTTTTAACAACTTTGATGTGATTCTCAAATAGCTGAATTTAGCTGCGTCTATCAAGTTTCTTGCATTCTGATTGGCTGAAAAAAAAAATGGTTTTTTACCCCAATGAAAATAATTTTGAGTGCGCAGCTATTTTTTATGCTTTCGCAAAAAGTAGTCTTATTATGCAGAAATTATTCCTGTTTAGCTTCATGGTATCAAATTATAAGATATGAAGAAAGTATTCTTTATTTTCATGGAGGAATGAACAGTGTGATTAGGTTTTCAGTTATATACCTCAATGAAATTCAAAAATACTCTCTTCATATCATTGACGCACTTTTTCTCGGTAAATGAAGTCTGCGACCTTTGGATAAGTTCGACCTCGCAGGTGTTAACTAATTTCCTGACTGATGTTCCGTGTTTTGCGAACCTCAACAGATATTTACGATACAAAGTTGGTAATTTGTACTCAAGAATTACTTTTTCCAGCTAATTGGCGCCAATTGTTGAGATCGTTTCGTTCTGCATTTTTTAACCTTAAAGTTATTTATACTGGCTTATAGATCATTCATCTGATTTATTTTCATGGCTAAAAGCTGTTCTGAGAAAATGAAAAATCCGTTTCAAGAACTATTTACCGAAATTTACGAATAATTCATTCTTTAAAGCGACTATATTTCGTCAATTTAATACAGTAGAGAAGCGCTCGCATTGTTAAGTTGTCTTAGGAGAAGGTATATACTTTGGGTTTCTTTCTTTCCACAGAACATTTCTTGAGTTATGAACACCAGTAAAAGCTTAATCAGTTTTATTCTTCTTCAGTATAAGGCTTTTTCTATTCCTTGGAAAAATCATTCCCTCGAGCTTACTTCGTTTTTGAACCTCACGACCTTAGAAAAGTTCAATGTCCAAGACGTGTACTGATTTCTGCCCGAACTCTTTACTTCAATATGACTTTTGATATAATGACTTTTACTTAAAAAATAAACATCTAAATAAATGTAGATGCTTATCTTGGTACATTATGCATATTTGCATATGTACGTGTTGTATGGCATGTCTATGATGGTGGTAACTTGTTTTTGTATATACGTAATGTTGATGACAGAAAAACAATCGCCGATAAATAAAGAAGTCATGATATTTTTTCAGAATTTGCTTGAAAAAAGGGTGTACAGAAAATATGTGTTTATGCGAGAGGGGTGTCGTTTTTTCTGATTACAAAGAATCCTGGTAAACGATTGCACTTAAAAGTACTGATTGGTTCCATGTTTACATTTTGTTTGTAATCTTCCGAAATTTGAGTACTTAAATTTTGCGAGCATTTGAAATCTACCTGCATTTTCTCAATCTTATTAATAAACGTGTCGATTATACTAATGAATCTTGAAATTCGTGAAATGCTGTCGAGGTTATCCTCTCATTCAACCTAAAACTTCTATGACGGTATTTCCTATCTAATAGATATCTGCTATGTCGTCTACTATGCGATAGTATTATCATCAGCATAAAAGTCAGGAGTATATCAAATCTATCAATTTGTATTGAAAACACATTGGCTAGACTTAAACGGGAAGTTATGCCAATAAGGCTTGCTGTTTCAATTGGTGAAATTGAGATAGCAAACGTGATTGGTTTAATAAAAGTTTTCGTCAAAATTTAATAATTACTAGAAAATAATTCTAAAAACGACTCTGTGCTGCCTCGATTTCGGTGCAAATTAAGTTGATGAAGCAATATAATCTTAGTATGGTTTTGCTAGTAGAAAAGACAACGTTTGGAATCACTTGATATTGATCGGTTCCGGTCGTACCTTGTAACAACTATCTTTATCACACAGCATTTCCAGTTGACAACAACCTCTAACGTTACCATTAAATTGCCTTCGATATCTCGAAAATGTGAAGGCAATCCTTACCTGACAAATATTCACAATCAAAAAAGTTTTGCAAATCTATATGCCTCGTTAGATTTTTATGTGACTTTATAGGAAAGAATTTAAACTGAGTTGATTGCATGCCTTCATGAAGTCCTAAATTTTACAAAACTATAATTCTTCAACCCTTAGCTTTACAACAAAGGAATCTGCTTTCATTGGACTAGTAGACCCTTCTTCTTGACCCCAAAATCCAGTCGACCAACCAAGGTGCAATAGTTTGTGGTGATTCGTAGGTTTATATTGTTGCATGGTCATTTCCTAACCACAACCAGTTGACTAATGGATTTCACACTCTATAGTGGCTTTTTTGTGCGAAAGCGCTGCCATTTCAATCTGGGTTTGAAGTATTTATTTGACTTCGTATTTGTGGCAACAAAGGTATATATTGCCTTTTTCCTTTGACATGGTCTCCCTGGAAGACGGTGGTTTTCTTTTCATGAAAGTACTTGTTTAATCAAACTTATTATCGACACGACATATTGTTGTGTATAAAATCACTCGATTCTTCTACATATCTCTTTGAACAACTGGTCTGTTCTATGAAGGCAAGTTATCTCTTTCTTATATCCATTGGTATGTTAGTAACGCGGACGGTTTAATTAAAGCGATACAGGCAAAAAATGCTCTTTAAACGTTTTATTCTCCCCTTATAGGAAATTTGCTTTTTGAGATTTCCGTGGAAGGTGCCAATAGTATTCTATTTAAGAGTCATTTAACTTTCCGTTCTATTTTAAAACAGCATTTAACTTACAGGACAGGTCAAATCTTCCTTGAGTATTTGTTCAAAAGCTTCTTTTTCTTTAACTACAATTATATGTTTGAGGAGCAAAGAATTTCGATTGTGTATACATCGGAACAAGATAAAGCAATTTTAACTAGAAATAATTAGTCAAATTGAGCAAATCGTAAACGTTGGCGCCCCATGTATTTTAAGTTTTAAATCACATTCATAATTTATTTTAGGATACTCGTGTATCATACAAGTAATCATAAGGTGGTGGTCAAGCAATCAGCACCATCACGTCTGAAAAGGAGATCTTCTGTCTTTTAAATTTACCATGTAAAACAACTTTGTCACAAAACTTTATTTACAAACAACAACAGAATACTTGATATTTAATATTGTATTTAATTGAATATATATTTTAAATACTGATGTAAAGGACCATCATACTCTTAACCTTGTCATGCTGAACCCGGAATATTCCTGCTTTGGCAGGATCTATAGACAAACATCAGCCTGCACATTTGTGCAGTCTGATGTTAGTCCCCACCAACTGTTTCTTACTTTCAAACCAATTAAGTTTGTCGAATAAAAAATGATCTACAGTTGGTACTTTTAGTTCTTTTTGCCCTTTGATTTTGATGAAATTTTTAGCCAAAATTTATCAAGCATGACAAGGGTTACGAACATTTAACGGGTGATACTCTTTAAACCTTACCCGTTTAACGTAACTATGCCTATAACAATTAAACTTCATTCATCATACTTCTTAATAAACTCATCAGACGATATGCTTCCCGCAGTGAAAAATCCTTATACTTATGACATCAGTTTAAACCTTGTTGATTTTTGGGATGCTTACGCAAAGGTACTTAATGATTATAACTACTTATCAGGTTATAACCAACGTTGAAACTTATGATGAAATCGTCTGAAACAGTTGGTGCTTTTCAAATCCACTTACACTGATCACACACTAAGTTAACACTTGCCTGTTTTAGAAAATTTTGGACCTGTCCAAATTCAAAGGTTTTGCAGACGAAAATTTAAAGTGGATTTAATTTGAAAAATAACCATTCAGTAAGTTAGAAAATAATGTGGAAAAAGAAGAAAATTGCTTGTCAGAAGCAATTTCTTCTTTTTTCACAATGTTTTCTCAATCATAAAATCACAGGCACGTAAAAAGCAGGGATTAAACAGCAAAGGGTTAAATATTAGCCGTCGCAAAAACGCCCCACGAATTCAGAAGACCTTACCAAACCGTGCTTGAACAAACATAGACCTATTCAAAAACTCCAGTCATAAGGATTTTTAGAAATGTATTGGGGCGTTGGATATAACAATGTTACCCTTTTGCAATTTCATTTGCAGTAAATGACTTGAAATGGAAATGTTATGTGGAAGCGTGTAGTAATAGTTCGATCATCGGTCGAGTTGTTAGGAAAAAGTAAATAAATTGGGAAATGGAGAATGAAAATTTAGTAGACGCAAATTCTATTGTCCATAATGCTTTTGTCATAAAATGTTGTTATAATGTAGTCTTATATTGTTAGTTTTAGTTGTTAGACAAAAGTTCGGCTAATGAAACAATCGAATGTTACTAGACGTATAATACATTAAAGTCAAGTGTTCACAAAATTATTGATGGACCTTCGTTAATCTATACAGTAAACAACATCGTCCAATTGACAAGGTGAATGATTTTGGAATGATTTAGGAATGAAATTGAATGGGTGTGTGGAGCGAGTTTTGAGTGAATTTAATGTTAGGTAATCCTATATCGCAAATTTTGTTCAGAATGAACAAAATTAGCGATATTGATTACCTCCGTTTAATAGAATATGCGTACAAGTTCTAAACATAGCTTCCTATTTCTTCAAGAACATATGAGACGCCAACAATTTGAATTATGTTAGAAAAATCGCGATTTCTCTCTGTCAAAATTTATTTTGAATGACGTGTTGATTGTATATTTTTCAAATGGGTTTGATCGTTTTTGAATGGTTTAAGTGAGTGTTTGGAATGAGTGAATGGAGCGCTAAGTGAGCGATTAAGAATGGTTATGATTGAGGTTAATGTCAATTTCACGATGTAACTAACTGTAACAGGATAATTTTATTTGAAATGACAGAGAAGCTTTCAAATGTAAGTAACTCCAATAGAATTCTGATAGGTATTTGAGAAGATATAAATCAAGAAATCCTACATTGCATTAGTTCGTGAACAGATGCCTTATTGATGGAATACGATAATTGAGTCTATGTCTCGTCGTATAGATTGACGTAGCAATTTTCTTGTCAACAAAACACTTTCCAGGGGCATTATGTGACTGGAAAATAAATTTACTACTATCTAGGACAAAATTGAAAGCATTTTATTACGGAAAAAAGAAGTCATGGATAGCCAAAAGAATAATTTTCAGTCACAAAAGAATTTATACTAAAGGACTATCAAAACACTAATTACACTTACAATTAAAACATAGTGAAATTTACACTCACTCCGATCAAAATCATTCTAAGCATTCAATCAGCGTTCCATTCATTTATTCCAAACACTCACTAAAACCATTCAAAAACGCTATAATCACTAAAGATATGAGATCAACAACTACTTTCAAACCAAATATAGCTAGAAGACTTGATTGGAATTATGGGCGTGTGATTGTTTCTTGGAGACAGAGGAAGCCATTTATATAACTAATTTACAAATTTTATTCAAGAGAGGTAATAAATATCATTAATTGAAATTAGCAATATTGTATTACCTCCCTTTAATTTCACCCGAAACTCTTTCATCGCACTCATTCAGTTTCATTCCAAAATAATTCACTTGCTCATTTTCGCGATGTAATTAACTGTAACAGAAAAGGAAAAAAAATTGTAAAATGGACTAGTTTTAACTAGTTTGGAATAAAAAGCGATTGACTATATCTTATATTCTTAAGTCTCATATTCTTTTATTGTTAAAAGAGTAACTTTTAAGAAAAGATTTAGAGATACGTTATTGATAAGCTAGTCATTCAAGTAAACGAGATTCAGTCCTAAATTATCAATAAAATGGCGAGGAAATTTCGCAATGAAGTTCTGTGAAGGATAGCTTCTCGAATACTGAATGAATGAAGGCATCACTTGAAAAATATCTTCATAAAAGCCATTGTTAAAAAAAATAGTTTAGGTTACCGATGTCATTGTGTTTGCTGCTTAATGTATCTTTCATCACGAATGTTTTTCCCAACTTTACAATATCTATTTTATTAATTAAAGTGATGTTTTCTGACAAAATTATCGGGAAGACAAGTGACAGAAGTTCGATGATAAATGAGGTCTTGCAGATATTTTAGGCCAACCAAATAGAGAATGTGTCAGCATATTAAATGATCGGTGTTATCTGGTTGAAGTTGGAAGAATTTATTATAAAGAGGTTCTGTCGAGTAATAATAATTTTTCACAGCCGAGACCAGATAAAATTCACAAAGGCACTGACAAAATTATATTCTATTAATTATGCAATATTTTTTTCAGACATTGAAGTTTAATATGCAAATTGTTTCTTTAAATAAACTGCCTGATATTATTTCATGTTATCAGGCCGGTGATATCAGACCGATAAATGCTTTATTGCTTTTAAAAATGTGTATCGCGTTTCTGCTGCTAACCTTAAAAACTGTAACGCCTGATTGCAGACCAAGATGCTATTTACAGATTATAGACACGGAAAACTTTTAAAGAAAAATGTGATCATTTTCACCAATTATTCTTTCCTCGGTTCATTGTATAGGTTGTAGTCACTTTTTTAAAGTAGCTCACTAACGATTTGCTTTATGAAGAAGAATTGCATTTATAAATCTGAGCTGGTCGGCCATTTTAGAGATAAAACGGCGGAATCAGCGATCCCTCAATTGCAGTCTACATAGGCGTGTCTAGGACTTTAAAATTCATACGGACTCAGTAGGCAACAACCAAAGAATATATATGGAGGATAAAAGGCGATATGAGAACTTTAACAGACGATGAATCCCCTCCGTCCGCTCCCTTTTTATGATTTGAGCGTTGGTGAATAATCAAAACATAAAACTACAGCTTGAATAAGCTGTAGTTTTGATGTTATGATCATTCACCAACGATATTTTTCAAGAGATGATAATTTCTTTTACGCGCTTGCGTAAATTGCGTAATGGGAGTTACGCCCTTGATCTATGTGTTTTTTTACATAGATCGATAACAAATCAGAATAAATAACATTGAGTACCATAAGTGTACAATGTATTTGCGTAAACACATAATTCAAGGTCACTTGGTTCTTAAATTAGAGCCATGAAATATCATTTGGGCGAAGTACAATTGTGACATTGACATTTGACCTACATGTGAACCAAATTATGACACCTCTTTTGGTCATTGACAACACTTTCTTGTTTATAGTGCCATGATTTTTGGTTCTTGAGGTAGAGTCCGGAAAAGATTTAAGACAAATTTCAATTGTAATCTTGACCTTTAACCTTCGTGCCCCAAAAAACAAGATGCTCTTTGATTACTGTCCAGAAATGAACAAGAGCACCGGCTACGGGTGCAACGCCCAAATGCAGGTGCTGGAAAATACAAAAAAAATCTAATGAAGGCAAAAAAGTCATAATACCTCGGAATGAGATTTATTCATTAAAAACCTTGTTTGAAATATGAAGGCTCTATGTCTTAACAATCAAAAGTTATATCCGATATTAAAGTTTTAATTTCTTAACATCTTGACCTAGAAAAAATGACCTTGACCTTGACATATGTCATTGAACTTGGTTCCAATAGAAAGATCTTGTCCCAAGCAAACATTATGTGAAATATGAATGCCCTATCACTTGCCATTCAAACGTTATGGTCTATGTATAAGGTTTTTTTTTTTTTTTCTTTTTCTTTTTTATTAAATTTGACCTTGAAAATGACCTTGACGTTGACTGATGACTTTGAACTTGAAACCAACAGAAAAGTCTTGTCACATGCAATCACCATGTGATATATAAAGACCCTTTTATTTAAAAGTTATTTCCAATGTAAAAGATTAATTTCTTTATCAAATTTGACCTTAAAAATGACCTAGACCTGATACCTTGAACTTGGTACACACAGAAAGGTATTGTCGCAAGCAATCATCATGTGAAACATGAGGGCTCTATCACCTACCATTCACAAGTTTTGACCAATGTTCTAGTTTGTCACGCCAACGCCAACGACACCAAGGTGATCATAATACCTCGGGGCTTCTCCGAAAACAGCCGAGCTAAACATTCAGACGGACGGACGCCTGGATGGACGGACGGATACCAAGACATAAATAGTGAAAACAATATACAACCTTCTTCTTCCTAGGGGGGGGGGATGAAAAAGCTACCACCCTGGAATCAAAATTGAATTTTCCAATGTTGGTTTTCAGTAAAATGAAGTTGAAACATCACGCACCCTATTAATCCATGAACAGATGCCCGATTGACGAAACACAATAATTGAGTTTATGTCTCGTCGTATAGATTGCCGTAGTAATTTTCTTGTCAACGAAATATGTTCCAGAACATTATGTGACTAGGAGATAGTTTTTATAGCTTCATCCTGAAAGTATCAGAGAGCAAAGCAAAGAAGTCGATTAGTGGATGTACCTTTTGGCATAATAGGGTAATGTCATTCGGAACATTGCTCGGACTTTTATTGCAGATCAAAGTGTGAATGATGAAAGAATCTCACTTATAGACACTTATTGTGATAGATCAAATGATATTGATACGTAACATCTAAAACTTATAATAACCTTATATATCACAGAACATTTCCTGTTTACCACAAGCTATGTTGTGCCCGCCTGAACTGCCTCCAAAAGCCAGAAATGCACCTCCTTTCAGAAGAAAACGAACAAATGTATACCTCTTTTTTAAAAGAAATTACGTTATCAATCAGAGAGTTACACCATAAAAAACTTTAGATCCTAAATCGATTCTTTTTTTTTTTTTATTTTTATTTTTTTTTTTTTTTTTTTTTTTTAATATATAATTGTATTTTTTTAATTGATATATTTTCATATAATACGTCAAATACAAGAAATCGAGCTGCATTCGGCCAATTTTCATCCCAGCAGTTAGACAAGTATACGCGAATACGCAACCAAATCATGCAACAAATGAGGTCATTTGATATTGATTTTGTCACATCCCTACCGCGTAACAAATGACAGCAGCATCCGGAAGTTAACGTAGACACTCTATATCTTTTCTCTTGTAGACAATAATGGCATTAATAAATGCTGGCCTCGTTTTTCTTTTCACATCTTACATAGCAAGATATGATTTTTTTTAAATGTTTGGCATCGCCTATTCTGCGTACCCAAGATGTTTGTGTACTTACGATTCCCCGAACATATCTCCTTAAGTGTAAATGATATTACATTGAAACTTCTAGGCGGAAATGAACATCACAGGTGGATAAATCTCATTGGGGAGAAGTGTAGTTCAAAAGAACCATTACTCTTGATTGCTTTTTGTTTTAGTTATTGTCCTTTGTTATTTTAAAGACTTAATTTTGCCAGAGTAGATCTCCTAACGTATGAAAACAATCAACTTGAAACTTCCCAGAAGGATAGATCTCATTGAGGACAAGTGAAGTGCAAAAGGATCATGACGACTCTTGCTAGCTTGTCTTTATTTATTTTTTCATTTTTCTAGTTTGCGCTTTATTATTCTAAAAACTTATTTTTTGTCCAGATGATACCTCTAAATTATAAAAGCTGTCAACTTGAAATTTCAAAGGTGGATAGATGTTTTGGAGGAAAAGTGCAGTTCACAAGAACCAAAACTCTTGCTAGCTTTTTTTGAGTTAATCCTCTTTGTTATTTAACAATCCTTAACTTTGTCCAGAGGATATCTCCCATTAAAAAAAAAAAAAAAAAAAAAAAAAAACGCTACAAATTCCACAGGTGGAGCGATCTCATTAGGGAGAATCGTAGTGCACAAGAACTGCTGAATTTCGAGTTATTTTCCTTCGTTATTTAGAGACAAATTTTGTATAACTTTAGAAGTATACCACCTATTAACTTGAAACTTTATAATTGGAAAAGGCCCTTTAAGGGAAAGTGTAGTTCACAAAAACATTACTCTTATGTAGAACCGAAGAAATTAACCGTTATTATCTTTTACATTATTTGTATAAAAATATATTTAGAATCTATCTATGATATTTATATAAGCAAAGATATTCAAGAACGACTCGATTTAATAGAGGACCTTCACGCTTTTGATGATGTTTCTCTCCGAATGATAAACGTTAATTCGTTTTAAAAGG